>PNEQ01004449.1:33954-108276 GCA_003012365.1 Medauroidea extradentata | reverse complement strand
CTGGCCAAGGTTACCACGTCTCCAGCCATGGCGAGGTAGGGGAGAACTGTTGAAGTGCAGAGTGCTACTGGCCAAGGTTACCACGTCTCCAGCCATGGCGAGGTAGGGGAGAACTGTTGAAGTGCAGAGTGCTACTGGCCAAGGTTACCACGTCTCCAGCCATGGCGAGGTAGGGGAGAACTGTTGAAGTGCAGAGTGCTGCTGGCCAAGGTTACCATGTCTCCAGCCGTGGCGAGATAGGGGAGAACTGTTGAATTACAGAGTGTTGCTGGCCAAGGTTCTTATGTCCGTGGTCACACTACAGCACTGGTTTGTTTTCTACGTGTGCAGTGACTTTAATAGGGTGTATTTTGCCATGGCTTGCAATGTAATATGTAATTGTTGACTATATGTCCTTGTTGTATTAAAATTTAATATGTAATGCCATTTCATGTATGTAAATATAGACAACAAATGAAACTCTGATATTGTGTATTTGTGCAATTTTTTTAAACACTGTGAAATTTATTGGATTATGATATAATAAAGTTATAGCAATGTTATCTGTTGTTGGGATGGTTGGTTATAACTGCAGATTCATTATGATACAGTTTTGTTGTATCTTGAAGTTAGGTACTGTATGATACAATCAACGTTAAACTCGGTGTCGAAAGTCTAGTTACAGTGTAGTATTGGCTGTGTTCGTTGTATGGCCTTTGGAATTACATAGTACAAACTTCTTTGGTGTATCAAGTACTGTATGTATTTTTGATTGTAAGAAGGCTGTAATAATCAGCACTTCTTTTATAAATTGTAGACATACGTAATTTGCTAATAAATGAACACAAATCTGTCGTTACAGTCAATGGAATACTGATTGATGTAATCTCTGTTAATTAGCTGTTACTAACAAACAAATCAGTAGAATTCACAGTAAACCAGTAGCCTGCCAGGCCAGTACACTTTACTGTAAGTATCCGTAAACTATCTTCAGTATGCAGATTACATTCACTGAAACAATCAGTACTTTTCTACTGTTATATTGGCTCAATTAAAAATGATTTTGAATCAAATTTATTTTATCTTCAATATTACTATTTTACAGGGTTCTTTAGGCAGATTTCAAAAGATTTATAGCTACCCAAAAATAATTCACATGATTACAGTTTAGTAATTTTACATTGTACATACTCAAGATGTGCAGAAAAAGTGAACATGACATTTAACAGTAAACCCACAATTAACTTCCACTACTGAAACTGCGGTAGAAAACCAGTACTGGCTAATATGCTTTTTTATGTATGTCCGACTAAAGTAAAAATCACAATCATAGGCCATCTGGTTCAGGCTCTATCAACGTTTCTTTGGAAATACATTTCACCCCTTTTCACCTCCGTAGAGGTCGAATTTCAAAAAATCCTTTCTTAGTGCTCGCCTACAACCTGAGGGGAAACCACATAAAAATTGTCACAGTTCTAGGTCCAATGTTTTGGGCTGAATTTTGTTATGTCTGTCAGTAAGGGTTATCTTTTATGTATAGAGATTGCAATTTCTACATTTGTTATAATTTTGGATGTAACAATAAATTGTAGCTATTGAGAAAAGTTTGTTAGTAATATAGTGCACAGAAGTCACACAGAATATAAAAAAGAGTTTTTTTATAATCTTTCTTAAACATTGCTGTTTGTTCTACCATCACTAGTGCCTTTAATTTTTGTGGCACTCTTTACACAGGTATGTAGTGTTTAAATTCTCCGTACCTAATACGGGTGATGTTACTTAAAAAAAATCAAGCTTTACAAAATTAAAATTGTAACTGTATTCTAGGAACATTTTTAGAGTTGAGATTTTGTTGATCATACTGTTGAATTCATGCACACCAAAAAAAGTGCATCAGGTACAATAGCCTAATATATATTGTAACTCAGACATTAAGTGAACGTGCACTCTCACACTATAGAGGAAAAAGTGGTTCTGATAGTTACATGTTGTATGATGACTGAACTCTTGTCACATTGACTTGGTGCAAGGCAAATTATTAATCAGCAGATTTTCATAATAGTGTTTCTGTGGATATTTTGCAGGTTTACGGTGGTGTTGGTGAGGCCCGGTAGGTATGCTGTGTGCCCGGTCTGGGCGGGTGCACGGCAGAGACGTGGCCAGACACCCGCCACCCGTCCGTTCAGCCACTGGGGTGGGGCAAGACCTCGTCTCCTTCTACGTGACATTGACCCCCTCACCCCCTTGGGCATGCAGCCCCGTCGAGGGGTTGCCATGCTTGTGGCGCGAGTCCTGCGCGGCGTGCTCAAGATACGCTACCTAGTATTGGGCGGTGCCTTGGGTGGTGGTGTCACCCTCCAGAGGGTGAGTGTTCTGTTTTCTCTTCATCATTCAGCAAGTGCATCCTTGAATATAGTTGGGAGTGAGGAGAGTGGCAGTCCTTCACCTGATGCTAACTGCGTTAAATATGATACTAACGCACATTGTCATTCAGAACTATACCCCTGTGTACGTGTTAATTATGAGGCAGAGATATGCCCTCAATATTTAGCTTCAGTTCAATGAACTGGGCTCACTAAGTGAGGTGATATCACGGTCCGTCTGTTCCGATTTAGTTTTTCATGGTGTTCTGTAGTCACTCCAGGGCAATGTTGGGCTGATTCCTGATTACAGACCATGGCTAATTCCTTCTTTTCATTCCTGAGCAATGGTTTCATCTCTAATACACTGCTTTCTGCTAGATAATAATACATTATTACCCACATTTAGTAATTCAATCCTTACCTTAGTCCTTGTTTGTAGGGGTCTAGAATACATAAGTTGAAGTTAAAAGATTTCTTAGCATTATGGTAGTACTGGAGCAGTTCATTGTGTTCTTGCCAGTCATTGTCGGTAAGATGGTGGCATTTTTCAGTGCATTATTGTGCATTATGCTGTGAGGGACAAGCAGGCAAAGAGAGGGCTTGTTTGAGACATTTAACTGTGTCACTCACTCAGAGTTAATGCTACCCATGGCTCGTGGTGTTTCCAGCTGGATCCATGATAACTGAACCACGTTTGTAATTAAACAGAGGTTATATTGGTGTGCTCGTGAGTAGATAGTCTTCTAGTAAATGGGTACGAGTAGGGCTTAAGTGGCTCCACTACTTGTGCTTGAAATGTGTTGCATTTGGTTGTAATTGTTATTTATTTTTGATGAAACTAATTTACTCGCATTATATTTGTATGTCTGTGTTGTTGGTGTGAATTTAAAAGTTCAGCTCACTTATTAGAAACGTAAATTTAGAACTCTTCAAATTGGATAGAAGCAGCTTTTCCAGACTGTTGTATCTCGGAAATTAACCAACCTGATTCTAAGAAGAGAGAGATCAAAACATGAATATAATTATATGATTGTAGCATAGCAAGCTTAGGTCCATAGGATTCAACTGAAGTTTTTATTATTTTTAAATATATGCAAAGAAGGGTTGTTTTAGTTTGTAATATTCACTCTGTGTAATTTGGTTCTGAAAGTGATGGTGTATTATGGGAAGAAGTCTTGTAGCCTAATTTTATTGATATACAGAATGTTCCTGAACTACAGGTTCAGATTCAATGAGGTAATTGGTGTAGTGAAGTAGAAAACATACAAGACACATAGTATCTAGATTTAATATTTAGGGGGTAATGAGACTTCAAATATTGAGTTTTAAATCTGTATGTTATTAAAATATCAGAAACCAGATTATGTAAAATGACAATACTCTAAACATTGATTTATGTTAATAGGGTTTTCAAACCCACATCAAAAGCTCTTCGATACCTTCAACCATTTCTTAAATAACAGCAGTAGCTAGCCTGTAATTGTATTCAACTTTTGTACCATCTGGATATTGGAACATTTGAATGTGTTTTATTGAATAATGTGAGCTTTGTAACAAAAATGGTCCTATTATTGCAGCTGTGTAGGATACATAGTTTGTTCAATTTACAAAAAGTAAACAAGTAATCCGGAGCACCGTCAAAATGATTCCAGGCATGTTAACAAAAAACTTTCGTGTCTGCCATCTTGCCATAACACTGTTGAACTTCAGCAGATGCAGGGTTGCCAACAAATGTCTCTGGCAGTGGGAATTACTACCCTACCCAAATATGTACAGTTAAAGTTTAAGGTTGTCGCTAGTATTATTTACGACACAAACATCCTATGCCCAAAATGAAGTTTTCTTCACAGAGTTGGAATGGGAAACAACTTTCATATGGGGCGGTGTAGGATGCCTTGGTCTGTTAGGACTGAGGCCACCCTACCACTCCATCTCGTCCTGCATTCACTTGAATAACGCGTTCCAGCTTCCACTTCAATAGTGGCGACTGGTCATCCTTGATTAGCACAAAAGTGCCAATACAGAGAGAGACTTCTGGGTTCGTCCACTTGGAGCACTGCTGCAGTGTGTGCAAGTAGTCACAATTCCAGTGTTTCCAGTAGGTCTGATTAATCTGTTGAAGCAGCTGCCACCCGCACAAACAGGAAATGGAAACAATTGTCAGGTCTGGTTCAGGAATGGTAGTTTAAGTTTCCATTATTAAAAATTATTAGGAATTAATGCTGTGAGAGCCTTGGGATCTTCACTGATGGCACACAAGGAATGTGTATTTAAAATTGATTCCGCTTGAATGAACACCATACTCATCTCTTTGTAGGTTAAAGTTTGACTTCTGGTCACTGTGCCAGCTGCTTCTTCACTGGCATTATACAGGCCCCCCAAAACCCACCAAAGTGTGGGGTGGTTCATATGCCACTGAATTCCGTCTGAAGCTAATGGAGTTGACGTTTGTTGGCCATAGTCTGTAGAGTTCACTAAACTACAATTCTCCAAGAACAGGCCAGTCTCCAACAAAATTTGTTCCTTTGTTTGAATATAAATGGACACAGACACCTTGACGGCCTATCATCCTCTTCGTTGCTCCCAGGAAGTGATCAGTGGACAACCCAGTTGCAAATGATAGATGTACAGCCTTAGTGCTCGTGCACACAAAAGACATGTATAATTTGTATGATTTTGCACTTCTCAGTCAACCCATGTTTACAAAAAAGGGTCCTGCATAATCAACACCATTATTCAGAAAGGCACGGGCTTTGTGCACTCTGCTGCTAGGAAAGTCACCCATGGGTGTGGCACAAGGCTTTGGTGAATGACGAAAACATTTATTGCACTGCCTCAACTGATGTCGCATAGTGGTCCGAGCCCTCAACATCCAGTAAGTCTGTCCCAAAGTGAATGGACCTGAAGAGGACCTGCATGAAGATGTCTCTGGCGAACACAATCAGTCAGCAACAATGTTAACCATTGCTTGATGGGCAACAAAATTTGGTGTTTTTCTTGGTAATTTTGAGCAGCATTTTGCAAACGTTCTCCTACACACAAAAAACACTTTTCATCCGCAAATGGATTTAGTTCACATAATTGGTTGGGAAGGGTTTTCCCAGACTGCAAACTCTGAGGGCCTAAACTGAAGACCTCTTTCGATTGACAACCAACTGCTCACCAAGGCTTTCTCTATGGGGATAGCAGTTGGTTGTCATTCGAAAGCCGTTTATAGATACGGCCCTGAATCTCTTCTCTGAAACTGGTAGCTTGAACAATCTTAATCAATGCTAACATAGCTCGCTGCCTCCATAGTGGTAAGTGACCCATTGTTGGTAGGTTTCATGCGGCAGTTCTCAGCAAAGTGAAAAGAGTAAGCCACCGCTTTTTGCAACCTAGGAAGTGAAGAATAATTTGTAAATGGTAATTCCTTTCCCTTTGGGACCTAGATGGAAAACACGTGTAGTTTTCTTTCACATTCAATTTCTTGTACACTTGACAATGTCTCCTCCATCACCTTGTCAATCCCCGGGCTTGAATGCTGACCCAACCAAGGTGGCCCTTGCCACCACAAAGTTTGTTCTAGGAGTTTAGAAGGCAACAATCCCCGGGATACACAGTCCGCCGGATTTTCCTGGGATGGGACATAAGGCCAACAGGTCATCTGCATAAGAGACTGAATCTCACAGACTCAATTCCGCAGGAAAGTCTTCCATTCATTTCCTTGGGAACAAATCCAGTCTAATACCATCATCGAGTCAAACCAGGCAAACATTTTCAATTCAGGAACACAGGAGTGTAACTTCACAAACCATCTCCATCAACTTGGCAAATAACTGAGCAGCATGTAACTTGAATCTTGGTGAGGTGAGAGTCTTAAGTGGTGCAACTTTGGATTTTGCACAGATGAGAAACATTACTTACTGACTATCCACTTCGGCTCGGAGATAGACAACCACAGCATATTCCTTTTGTGACATATCAGAAAACCCATTCTGTTCGTACCTGTTGGCTTCCAAGCAGACTACACAGCTAGGAATTACCACCTTGGATAATACATCGAGTTCACTTCAAAAGAGATTCCACCTTTCGACCAAGGTTACAGGGAGTGAATCATCCCAACCCAACTGTAAATACCAGGGCTGCTGAATGAGTTGTCTAGCAAACTGGACCACTGGTGTTATTAAACCCAAAGTACAGAATATTTTAGCTGCAATGGACTAACCTGATTTCTTGGTAATGGTCACAACTGGAGTTAGTTGAGACAAATATAAATGACAATCTCTGGTCAGTCAAGTTCCACAGCAATCTCATACTTTGACAGAATCCACTTCAGAATCTGAGAATGAATGAGAACTACATGAATTGTCTGATGAAAGAAGTGTACTCATTACTAATGACTTTTTGAAGGCCCACTTATGAAGCTTAAATCTCCCTACTTTAAAAAGGCTGATAAGTTAACGCTGCGGATAAAGGGTTTCTTCAATAGAGTTTACCCCTGTTAATATGTCGTCCATGTTAACATCCTGCATGATTTTTTGAGCTGCTATTAGAAACTTGTCCCCTTTATCCACAGCCAACAGGTGAGTAACTCTAATGGCTTTATAGGGAGATGACGAAAGTCCAAACGTCAGTGTGTTAAGTTGATACCGAAGCAATAATTCTTTAGGGGAGAATCAGACAACTTTTTGATACATACGGTCTTCAGCGTGCACTAGGATTTGGCAGTACATTTGTCACACATCAGCAGTAAGCACCACCAAATGAATATGAAAGAGAAGTAGAATGGTTTCAAGGTCAGGTAGAAGCTTAGGGCCTACCAATAGATGATCATTATAGGACATCCCTTTGGGAAGTCTGGACTGATGCATTGAACACCACTCAACTTTGTGCTGACACTATCAGGATGGATGAGACACTGGTGCAGGACAAAATAACCATCTGAACCTCCCACTGATTACATATGGTCTTGATCAAGATACTACTGTAAAAAGTTGTGATACTTCATCCTCAAATTAGGGTTTTGAGCAAGTTTGCTCTAGCGACATGAATCGACGAGAAGCCACCGACTCCATTCACTCTTGAAAGGAATTGCTGCACAATATCTTCCATCTGTCTTACGAGAGTAGGTTTCCACAAACAATATCTCAGCCTTCTTTGCCTCTAAGTGTAACAGGTGTTGGTACTTCTTCCACTTCCCAAAATCTCAATACTAACTGATCCACTGGTTGTTCAGCGGAAGAAAGGAAAACATTTTTAAGGGCTTCTCTACATTCTTTCACCTTCCCCGTTTGTAACCACCCAACATTAGTATTGATGGTGTGACATGCACTGGCATGCAGCCCATCGGTTTGGTTTATATGATATGGTAATTTCAATTTTTTTGTATAGAAATACTTGATTAATAATATTTTTGCTATGCAATTTAGGTGCTCCAAGTGAATTAAATGTGAGGTGTATCAGTGAGATATATGTACTGTGGGATCCAACATATTAATTGGCGATATTAATCAAGAATTTAAAATTTTGAGAAAAGTGTAAATTTAACTGCTAATGAGAGTTTGGAAGTAGTCAATTTTATGGGTCAATATTATTTGTTTGGTATCATGTTTGGACTCATTGTAAAGGGAATGGAATGTTTTACATTTCTAAATATCTTCATGTATTTTGCTTCGTTTATGATTTTGGAAATTTTACTTCGGTGATGAGGTCGCCTCCTCTTGGATGTGATTCATCTGGCAGGTTAAAGTTCAGGCGCGAGGACGCACGTAAAGGGGCGTACCGGCATGCAGCCTGGTCAGCAAGCCCTTGTTTCCAGCGTCGTGGGTGATAGTGCCTTGTGCAACCAAGCACTGGCAAGGTATTGCACCGTGTACCTAATTTGTCCATAGTGCGGGGGAATGTGTCCCCAATTAATTAAAATAATGCTGCGTATTGACGATTTCTGTTGATGTGAAATATATATTATTTATATGAAGGGCAATGTTATAGCCAAATTTTAAGATTTAAATGTTTACTTATTGGTTTTTGTGAGCATTTTGGATCTCGTTGTATCACTCTGCCATGGTGCCGAGTAAGTCATGAGTGTCCACCCAGGAAGGTGGTTAGTTGGAGCGAGTTCAGGGACGTAGAAAAATGGCTGACTAAGTACTAACAGTCGGGGCATCATGGCGGTAAAGAGCGGAGGTGCGAGGCGCATAGGGAAGCGTTGGAGTGGGGCTGTGAAGCCTAGAGGGCATTTTCGCTGAAGGAGGGGTGGTTATTATAAGTCCCCAGTTTTTCTTTTTCTGTCTTTGTTTTTCAATCTCAAGTTCGTGTATAAATGTATCTGTAGCCATAGTCCATTAGGAAGCAGCAGCTAGAGTTAGGCAAGACAGTTTATAATCATCTGAGAGTTACGTCTCAGTTGCAATAAAAAAAAAATGTAACCGCTGCAGGGAACTTCGACTGAAACGAAATCCGTGGGCAATTACTCTACAGTCAATATATGCAGAACACAGAACTTTGAGCGCCGGCCTCATGAGTGTTTTTTTTATTATCAGTTTTGTAGACAAAGCTTGTTTGGTTTGAGGTGGGCCGTAACTGGCGAACACCTATTTTTGTTTGTTGTCATCATGAGAACTCGATAAATGAAGCTGTAATTTAACTGTGTTCTTCTTAATTTTCAACAGTAAAGAAAAATACTATCCGGGAATAACAACAACAGAAAGGTAAAGCACAAACAGTGGAACATTTCTGGTACCTAATTTTCTAATGCACTAATTTGACAGAATTTGACCAATCTGAGGAAGAACAGAACACCTATCTAGCATTATCACTCACCCCGTGTGCGTGGCAGACGCGTCACTTACGTTTGTGGCTGCCCGGAGCAGAGACGGTTCCATCTGTCTGTCGGGTTGTAGTAGTGCCCAAACAGGGACTGTGTGTATATCCATCCACCACCTAGCCCTCGACCCCCTATGAGACAACTGCAGTTTCACGATGGCAACAGGGTCTCCAGGTGCTCCTTGAATTTTGCTCCACCTGCAGAACTTCAGAAAATACTTCTTGCGGTTTGTCGAAATTTGGATCAGCAAGTACTAAGTTAGCTAAGTGAGGCGATCGCAGCATTTTGAATGGTACTTGGGTAACAGATGAGGCTATTTGTGACAGCACCACAGCTTCGCAGTTCAAGCATACAAATTAACTTTTAGCCTATCTTTCGTGGAGTCAGTTTCGAAAAACATTGAATTAATAACTGTCTCAAAAGTCAGCACAATTTTCTGGTGAAGTTTTATTTTTGCTAGCAAGGCACTAGCAAGTTTGACATAACCTCTTCAAACCTTTCCATGAATTTGGGGAGTTCGTTGCACATAGAGTGAAAGAATGCAAATTTTTCTTTGTCTTCCTGGTTTGTCAACACTTTTTTCCTGCCGAAAGTAAGGTCACCTGCCTTTGATACGATTGTACCTTTGTTTTCAATGCACGTTCATTGGACGTGTTTATTTAAACGCAGTGATCTGTAGCTAAAGTTCTACATTAAATGTACGATCTGTACTTGGCTCTGCTGTCAGCAATTACATTATAATTTTTTTTTATTTCCTTTTTTATATGATTTCCATTTTTCAGAACCGATAATTGGCATGAACAGTAGTCTTTGTTCACGTCCAAGAAAAATGCTTCAAATATCCTAAATTCACAATCTCTATAAAAGTACCTACTTGGCCTAACCTCCCTTCACAACTCAAAATTCCCGTTGAATTAAGTAACTTCACAGCTGATTATGAGATCCACGTTGAACAACAATACGACTTGCGAATACTTCCTATTGTTGTGCGCGGCGCTGTTCCTGGTTCATCTCACTTTACAGACGAAACGAGATGCTCAAGAAGACTTTTTGACAATGCCGCAGTAATAGTTCTTACATCCGGCCTGGCATTGACCATGTTTAATTTACGAAAATTAAAAGAGAAATCCGGATTGTGATTCCAGGCATGTCAACAAAAATCTTTCACGTTGCGACGTTTCGCTCTTGTACAAGTACCTGAGCTCCACTCGTCACAAATGTAGCACACCAGTCCTCCTAGACCAGTGTACTAGCTCGGGGATAACCCAGCCAAAACAAGCAAGGTTATATGCTGGAACATATCTCTTGATCGGTGGTCACGTACTCCCGAATTTATTAGTACTAATTTTGTAGGTTATGTTTTGAATTTCCACAGTCACCGTGAAAATTTTAAAGAAAAGGTTCGTCCTGAAATAATATACTTTACTATTTTCCACTATTTCTGGTTTATTATATTACTGTTTACATCGGCACGAAATACATTATCACAGTCTTGGCACGGTAGGTCCGGTTCACAGAAAGTTATAAGTAGAAACACGGCATCCCTATATCAGATAATTAAAACCAAATGAAACAGAACACTACATATTGTAGTGTTTTGGGCCGCAGCCCCGCGCACGTCCGCTCAGGATCGCGTCACGAAATATTCTTCAACGTGACGGAGGCAAACATTCCAGAACGAAGGGTGAATGGGCGCCACATGCTGTGCTCTCATTGGCTGGTTCTCGGTGGCGTGACCTTCGTCATTCGTTCCATGATCTAGAACCCTCTAGGGTATAATTATCAACTACGCATTAAATAAACAAACGGCGCCAAAACTCCCGTGGAAAAAACTAGAACACAAAAATAAAACAAAACTATTGCCTCCTACCAAGGCCTCCTGGCCATAACTATAAACATTACACCCTAACTAGAACATTCAGGAAAAATGACTGTGTGTCTACTCTCCCTTTCCGAAACCGAGACCACTGAAAATAATCTTACAATTTTAAACATATTAGAAAATTACGATCACATAAGACATTAATTCACAGAATAAAATAAAATCCGTTGTCTTGCAACACTACAACGTCAGCCATTTTGCTACAACACTGTCGATCTTCAACAATTGTAGGGTTGCCAACAAATGTCTCAGAATCAAAATATCTCTGGCAGTAGGTATTATTGTCCTACCTAAATTTATATAGTTAGAGATTAATGTTGTCACAAGCATAATTTATAACATTAGCATAGTTGTTAAAAATTGTGTCGCTGTCAGTTGTGTAGCGAAGTATGTGATCGCCACTTTGAACTGTTACTATATAATTCACGTGGATTGTTTGCAAGTTACGTTCTTGTGCAGTTACTATCTACGGTTTTCCCTTTTGGATTACAACTTTCAGAATATCTGTACAAACATACTACTTTCCTATATCGTAGCCTGCATTCACACACAACTAAACCATGGTCATATGACCAGCCTTGCGACACAGGTTGCGTACCTGGCAGGCAACAAAGTTCACCCTCACGTGATATTTCTCTCAAACAGTTTGCAATAAAGTTTAGTATGAAGGTGACTGTATTATGTATGTGTATTACATCTCTGAAAATAAATAAAATTATCCAAGTGTTACACACACCCATTGGTAAGAACATACAGTCTCTTTTTTGTTCTTGATGTAGGGAATGTTCATACTCCACAATAGTTGTGCAACAGTTTATGATCAACTTAAAGTAACATCATCATTCACAGAATCTTTCATTAATGTCCAGTTCATTTTATTAATTTCAGTTAAAACCTTTTAAAATGCCAGTTTGTAAATGCTGATTTCTCCTTTACGAATTACTGTACAACATTGTGAGTAATTTTTTCTACCCCGCTTTGGATAGAGAATCACTCCACGGCAGACCTGTTGAGACGGTATTGTGAACTTATTGAAGTGTGGATACTGTTGTTTACAGTGATTTTCCACCATAACCTGTGCAGTGAGCACATTCAAACACTGGTACACAGTCTTGCCTTTGCTCTCCTGACACTGTTGCTGCAGTCAAAGCTTTGCGTGTATTTTTAACGATAACTGTGTCTCCAAGAGAGTTGCAATAACAGAACCATTTTTGTTACAAAGCTCACATTACTCAACAAAACATCTTCAAATGTTCCAGTTTCCAGACAGTACAAAAGTTGAATCCAATGAGAGGACGGCCACCCTCTTTATTTTAGTAATGGTTGAAGGTATCAATGAGCATTTGATGTGGGTTTGAGGACCCTAACCTGTAAATCAGTTTTTATAGTTTTTTTTTTTTTTTTTTTTTTTTTTTTACACCATTCGGTTTCCAATATTTTAATAACATACCGTTTTAAAACTCTATATTCAAAGACTCATTCCTCCCTAGTTATTAAATCTAGGTACGTATTCTACTTAATTTTTCATAAGTAATCACCTCACTGCGTCTGTACCTGTAGTTCAGGAACACCTGTATATACACACATTTTCAATTTAAATTAAGGCATTGAAAAATACTGTTATAGTCATATGGCTTAATGGCGATGGCAGTATTGTTTTTTTTAAACGAGGGTACCCAGTCAGTGCCATATTTGGCTGGGTGGCAGTGGCGGATTTAGGGGGGGGGGGCGACCGTCCCCCCTAAGAACCTGATGTGTGTTTCTTTTTTGTGAAGAATATTGTTAAAATATATAAAGAAGAAATATTCAATTTGTGGAAATAAATATTTGCAAATAATATTCAACCATGCACACGGACTCCCGAATGACTTAATATAGACACTCATATAATATGTACATTTTATGTGATCATAACTGCAAAATTCAATATTGTTAAACAACTTTTTCCCTTCTTTCAAGCTCCGTTTTACGTAAGCGAGGGTCGTTCTTGCTCGAAAAGCGTGGTGCGCTGTGGGGATATATTTTCTGTTATTTATTTTGTGTAACATCCCTTTTGACGCTTTCTCAGTAGGAGGGTGAGTGGTCAGGTCGAAGAGAGCGGTAAGGGGGGGGGGGGCAGAGTGTCTTTACGCACTGTCAGTCACTAGTGTGCAGTGAATGAGTAATGGTTTCAAATATATTTGTTGTGAAGTTTTTTAACGTTATGTTTTAATGTTGAATACTAACTAGGAAGATAGAGAAAATACCTCTATACATATTTTTAGTAAACTGCAGAAACGTGAAGCAACAGGAGACGGCGATGCTGATACTATGCCACAGGTTCGATTTTATTAGGTTCTTTATACCGTGAAAGCAGTTTAAGGTTGTACTAGGGTGAAAAATTGTAACATTTAATTTGTTCGAAATAGCGTTAATAATATTAGTTACTGTTATAGTATTAACTTACCAGCAACTATATTTTCAACCCAAGAACAATATTTTAGCGTGCATAGTTTTTCCATAACTACACGTCAAAATCAAAATTTCGACGTTACGGGAATATATCCCAGCGAAACCTAATGAATAATACTAGTTAAATAATTAACACTGAACTTTAATTAATGTCGCGGGTTTTATGCTTACAGCTATAAAAATAAAAAATCTAAAATAAAGGATTTTTACTAGACTTTCAAAAATGTCTTAAAAATACATTATTTTTATTCTTGTGTCAATGAATTTGAGTGAATAGCCATTGGCTCGTGATATATATAATTTCAGAATAAACTGTTTAGTTTCAACAAGTGTGTTGGTTTTCGGGGTATATGTTCCAGTGACATGAGGATTTTGAACGATTGAAGAGATTTTGATCAGTACTTAACAACTAGGTATCTTGTGCTTGTGATGGGTGACCTGATATGATTATGCCGCAGCACCGGAATGAAGGGGCAGGGTAACCGGAAGATCGCCGGGAAAAATCGTGGACCAGCAGATTAAAATTTATTGCAAAATTTACCAGGTCGCGCCTATATTTTGTGAGGTCTGGTAGGCTATGATTTCCAATGTGGTTTTTAAGAATTGCATCACAGAATGCAGTGCATCTGTAGCACGTAATAAACACTTATAGTTTCTTGATTCAAAATGTTTTGTGCAACTTAGTTTGTCATTCATTAAAATTAGAGTAAGTTTTCAAGAGCTAACACAACAAAAAAATATTCGTACATGCAGAATCTTAAAATTGTACTAAATTTGCGGCAACCAAGTTCTGTGGTGTAAAGTGTGTGGAATAACAAGAAGTCGGCAAGTTCAGTTTAAACCAATAGCAAGCTCTCACTGTCCTCCCGTAGCATGATTATCATCATACAAGGTTTGTCGGTTTTGCACTTAATGATTATACGCCCGCTAGTTTCAGCAATATGTAGCTAAAATACGTTGAAGGTAACCACGGCGTCGTCAGCGGTCTGCTGCCCTAACTTGTGACGTTTTGAGACTACTTCTAAATAACCGGTTAGAATACCGCAACTCGTAGGCGTCCCGACGCATAAATTGAAAATGCCCGGCGGTATCACCCGGCCCGTCGATCTCATGAATCAACACAGTCTCTCTAAAGGTGTCCGGCTCCTGAACTGACGCCCTGCGGCGGCACCCCGGTCCTCCGTTATCAGCGTCTCAACGACGTCTTCCACGGCTCGAAAACATCTGTCCTAAAACCTGTCAACAACCTAGCCATGCTCTTGTTTGGCGCCAACCTCTCTGTCGCTTACCCTGCAGGAATTGGTTCAGCTGGACCAATCAGGAGATAGCTTCCGAAAGATGGCCCTGCCCCTCAAGGACACTTTTAACTTCCTGCCACTGCCGCATTTATTAGATAATTTCATTCATCTGCACTTTGACAAATACCTAACATGTATTTTAATTAATTCTTAAAATTTCACACATTGTAATTATTGTAACTATTTAACATTTGTATCTTAAACACAATAGGCTGGCTTTCCTCCCCTCTCGTCTGGCAGCTAGGGGGATTAAAAGAGCGTTAGTGCGGGCGAGAAGGCCCAGACTCTTGCACCTTCTGTTTTTCCTAAATACAATTCTGTACATAGAGAATATCTGCATCCTAACACGATGACGAGAAGAATTAATCATCGCTTGACATGTTTACTATTATATCTGTAATTTATGATAATTGCTTATAATTGATGGTTATTACTCTTTTTAATTGGGGTGGTGACCACATGGCACGTCAGAATTTTTTTATATCATCACAAAGATTTTCCTTTTACAAGCATTACTTATCGTAAAAAAATATTATCATTTTTGAAGGCAGTACATTCAAATTTTTGGCCTGAAACCTCCAGAAATAGCACCATTTTGCAGCTACAAAAATTTTTCCGGGGGAGGACCCCCCCCCCCCCTTTTTGGTTCTAGGGGTGGGTATACATACTTCTTAAGGCATACTCCCCACCCCCCTAAGACAACTGCTTAAATCTGCCACTAGGGTGGTAGAGGCGTCAAGTTGTTTTCTTAAATTTTTCATCCTCTACCATATTAGGAAACATTTTGGACCCTGTAAAACCATTGGCTGACACTGTAGTTATGTGTTAGTGAATGGTGGCTGCCTGTAAGACAAACTTGTACGCCGTATTAGGCAACAAGCGAAGGCCAAGCCTGTGATTGGCTAACCGAGAACTTCGCAGTAGTAGTCACAGGGTTAGGCGAACAAACAGTCTGCATGTACCAGAATGCATCACACATAACTGAGGATGGACGTGCAGTCTGCTTGGGCTTAGGCCCTAATATAATATGAAGTGAATAAGATGTCACAAATTTTCTGCGTGCAGATAGCACCTGTGCCTCAACCTTCTTTGTAATGTGAATTTTTTGGGGACTTTTTTTTGGACATAAACTCATTACTACTAAAGGGATGCAAGTGCAAGGAAAATGTATGTTCTCCTCTGTAATACTGACAGACTGCTGAATCAAACCTGAATGATGCAGTAGTGGCTACCACTTTCTTGCTCTGTGTGTGTGTGCGTGTGTGTGTGTGTGTGGGTGTGGGTGGAATGGTCCACCTACAGTGTAGGCAAACCTTATAGCAAGTTGAAGTCTTGTGCTGCATCTTTCGGTTTCATTCAAGTATTGTTTCCTCATGCAGACATTTGACAAGTGGAAGGACGCGATGCCTGACATGTCATGGCTGGATGAATACTTTCCAGACTCGGAGCAGCTGGACTCTTTCAGGAGTTCCCTTCTGGCAGCCAAGGACAAGATGAAGGACAGCATGCAGCTGGGTGAGTTTCTATTGTCAGTGTGTTGGTAGCGGGTACAGCATATGTTGAATATATCTTCTGAAGGCATACGTATAGGGGCTGCGTGTAGATCATGGCACCTGACTCTACAATACTCTACAAGATGCAGAAACTACGAAAATTGTCAAAAAACATACTACTATTTAGACTGTATATGAATGGTTAGATTTTGTAGGACTGCAAACATTGTTTTGATTTAATGTTTAACATTCAGAAAAAATGTGTGGGTTGACATTTTGGCAGAATAAATTGCATATTTCCATAAAATGGATGCTTCAGAAACAACACTTTCTGTAAATATCTCTTGATGCTTACATGTACAAAATATTACATTATATATATATATTTTTTTTTTTTATTTCTTGAACAGTATGTTTTATAAATTATATATACACACACACACACTAGCTGTCTCGTTGCGGCTTCTCCCGCGTGTACTATAGAAAAGAGTAACTAACTTTTAGTTACGTGTTAATTGATGGTGAGACTATATTCTATATTATACTATATTCAGTGTTTATCTTTAAAACATCAAATACAAACAGATTTGTCCAGTCTACTGCGCTAAGCGTACTTTAATTGCAGAACTTCTTTTTTTAATTCATCTTTATTTCTCTATAAAACAGCTGCCCGGCTGCGGCTTCCACCGCAAAACAGCTGCCCGGCATTTAACAGCTAGCATACTCAATAACAGTGTAAAGACCGTGCGCAATACGCTTGTATGATGTCATGTACTAATTCCCATCGCAAAGTCTTGCACGGGATACAAACCCGTAACCCCACCCCTCCCACACCCCAAACTTTATACAATACCTGAGTTGTCAGCGAGTGTTTTCCTCGCTTTTTTTTTTTCGCAGTCGCAAATTAGATAAAAACAATCTTTGATGCGGATTATATATCATGCTAACATTTCAGCTCGATCGGTGCAGAACTTTTTGAGTTTTTGAAGCGTACACAAACCAACATAACATTTTTATATATATATAGATATGCTTATTTCTGCCATAAATGTTTTAGTAGAATGGATGGTTATGTATTAATTCCAAAATTACTTTATAAAAAATTATTATTTTCTTATCTATAAGCACAAAAATTATAGCGAGGGATAAATTTCAGACAGTATCTCACAAAGTGTTGTTTCTCATGCATCCACAACGGAAATACTCAAATTATGCCAAAAATTAAACCTCAAGAAATTAATTTTTTAAAATATGTTACAAATTATAGTGATTTTTTTTCAGTGTCACAAATTATTAATATTTCTCTTTCATATACAACTTGAAAGTTTTTTTTCCCTACAGTTTCAGTGACAGTTTTTAACAAGCTATACATATTGTAGTCAGGCGCAATGCTCTACGTGCAGCAACTACATATACACTAACTGCAGTGGTTGTTTAATCCCAACCTCTGAGGAGTAAGTCCTTGCTTAGTTTCACATTATTGCAGGTCATTTCGTTGTTGTGTCACTTGTACTTGGATACTGTAAGACACTTAAATACTGTGCTTTGTTTGAAACTCAATGTTAATGCTCTGTTTTATTGTGTGTAGTCTTTCATGCCCACCACTGTCACCATTGTCGCTTTACATTCCCTACTTTCACCATTTGATATCACAATATAAACTACTGTATTCTTCAGTGTTCTTTACCCAACTAGGCTTGATGCTGATATCTTGATATTTACTGCGTTGGTTATTGGTAGGGACAGGAAAATGTTGCGAATTCAATGGCCAGCATGTTAGACTCCACTGTCCTTGTACTTAAGCCCCGACCATATTGTGACCAGTAGCTGCTCCTCACTGGAACAGCAGACAATGAACTAATAGACACGCCTTGAGTGTGTATAGGACATTGGATTCTAACATGCACGTCATTTGTGTCGAATTATTGATGACTGCTTTTTTTTTTTTAATTGGACTAGGATGACGAATAAAGAAACATAAATTAACTGTTTCCCTTGTTCCAAGTAATGTTAAAAATTGAGCGAAGTGAATTTTTCTTGAGTTGATTGTACCCAATCTAAAAATTGTCTCTGTCATAATGTGCTTCTGTGAAGTACACTGAAGTTCAATATCATTACCGATAGAGGGTAATGATGTACAATAAGTTCAGATGATACAACGTTCCTGCATTTATTTCCATTTATTTTCATTAGTTTATCATGAGAAGTTGGAAAATTTATCATAAATATATAAGTTTTAGTTTGCAGGCCTTTTACAATGAAGTGATTATTGCTAAAGTAAATTAAATTTCTCCCTGATACTAATAAAGAAGCACGAGTAAAAAGCATTTTAACGAATGGCCGAACGGCAGACGAGCATGGCTGCAACTGCCACGTAATTTTTATTACTATGGTTTCACAAATAAATGTTTAATCAGTTTTTCTGTCATTTTATATGCATTTTACGTTAGATTTCTTATATATTTTGTTAGAGAAAATGGGTTGAGTTGGAAGGGAAGAGAGAATGTTGCCTTTCCTTGCCTACAAGGACTGGCATCATGCTTGATCAGTACTGTTCATAGGGGTGTTGGTAATGCTGGGCTTGTTCGAGAGACTTGAGACCTTGGTATTGTGGAGGTACAGCGTTCCAGGGGAGTGACTCCCATTACCTGTGCAGTGTTTCCTGATTGTGGAGGCCTTGCGACATCTTCTTACTGTATAGCTTAGAATAAGGTCTGTGTGGTCACTAACTTTTTAAAACAGTTATTTTAATGGTTCCCGTTTTCATTTTAATAGTAGTATCTGCAAAGACTTTGGTTCCCCGCAAAGCTTGTTAATGAATTTCCGCACCTGCCGTGGCAGTGGGGGTGAGAGCTTGGCGGGTTGAGAAGCAGCTGATGTGAACAGCAAAATCAATGCAGAATCTGACTGTTTCTACGGGCTGATGATCTCTGTTCCCTGTAGCAAGTACTTAGTTTTGGGAGAGTGGACTAGCGCCCTGGCAGTTTGTGTAGTCTGGTAATGATCCCAGGCATAAGTTCCTTGGCTCGAGAACAAGCTTGTTGGTGCCCAATTGCGGCCTGATGTTTCACTTTCTCAAGGAAGAACACTTCTTCGGGTGATCTGTGTGCACAAGTCTAGTTGACCTTGAAAGAAATTATTGTTTCACTGTGTTTATTGGAATCCTTTCACTGGTTACAACCGTCACAATTGGTCAAGATCACTACAGTCACTTGCACTGAACCTTGCAATACAGTTAAATTTCCACGTGGTTCATTACTTCATATATTCACTTCTGGTGACAGCTACCTGCGTGGCGGCCATGTCAACAAGAGGGCATGGCTGTGGTGCACGTCACTTCAGCGCAAATGTAGAGGGTGTGTAGGACTACCCTTAAAGTCACTAGACAAGTAAAGGGTGTAGAGAGGAATGGCTTGTGGCTCCCTTTTTCAGGATGTGCCCTTCAGGTTGGCTGGAGTGGGAAGTCGAGACCTAGGGCCGTATCTATAGACCTCTTTTGAATGTCATCCAACTGTTCACCAATGCTTTCTCTATGGGGATAGCAGTTGGTTGTCATTTGAAAGAGGTTTATAATATCAGCCCCTAGACTATAGACTCTGGCGAGCAGCTTGCCATTTATACCCGGGCGGGGTGCGAAAAGTGCCGTTAGTGGTTGGTGGGCTGGTCAGAAGTAGCAAGGAGGCATCTGCTGCTGCAGGCGGGCCACCCCAACACTCACACATATCTCTCAACAGCACAACTTATTCTGTTAACTACTAAATTCCTCATGAACGATGTAAAAAGTCCCTTTTTGTAGTAGTAAATTAAGTAACATGCAATACTCAATCTCAGTAGTATTTATAATAAAAGTATTACATATTATTGTTTACTCAAGAAGGAATTGGCTGTATGCTAGTCTTTTGTGGTTATATCTCACTCACTATGTCTGCAATTATATTTACATTTACACTAAGGTTATTTACTTTTTACACAGCAGGCAACGTTGTATACAAATATTCATAGGGTGTGATATATTAGTTGATGAAGCAAAGTCATGTAGTAAATTACTTAAAAGCGACGTCTCGGTTCCCTAGTCTAGCTTTGACCTCAGGAATTAAACAAAGGTAAATTAAGCTCGGGTTTGATACATACATAGCACACACAATTGGAGATGAGCATAAAAATCTGTTGGTTACAAACAATGATGTGTGGAGAAGACTGCTTTCAGTCACCATATCTGATATTTGCCAGTGTTGCTAACGCTGTCGAAGTATCAGGTGCTGCTTTATGTGTGCGTCAGCTGATTTTTCTAAGGTTTTTCACTTACCTTTTTTCATTTCACAACCGTGAATTACGAAATAATGGTAACTGTAGCATGTAAGCAATACTATGTTTTAAAATTGCCTTTTACTGCAACAAAATACTATCCTGACTTGAGAAAACATGTTTTCCTTACAACTTTTCGGTTCCAGGATTTTGAATGAATTAAGTATGATTTAATGTAGCATCGATTTATAGAGTACAAATTTTAGGGAACGTTGACATTTTGTTAAATTTTCATGCTCATGTGTTTTGTATCAAGTAAATCTTTATTTTTATTCTATGTATGCTTATGTTAAACATCATACACAGAGGATCTGACACTACGTACAAAAAAGAGAAATACTGTATAGTGTGACGGGTCGGGCGGTGAATGAAAATAGTTACTTACATCGCCGTCAACTTCATAGCCTGGTCACGGCACCAAAAGTGTGACGGGTCGGGCGGTGAGAGAAGATGCTTACATTATTGGACCATTCTGGTCACGGCACCAAGTAAATGTAGCGTGGCCGATACGCTAACACTGAATACTTAAATTAGACCATCCTGGTCGGTTAAATGTCTGATCCTTGATTAATGATGTACAAATTTGTGATGAAACTAGTCCATAGTTGGAGACAGACAACACTTAATTTTGAGCTCGGAGTTAGTTTATTTAGTTAGTTTTCTTCCCTCTTTAGTTACATGGTTCAAACTGCGGTTAAGATCAAACAGAAGTCCCACAGTAGTCCGACAGGACTGTTCAACGACTGTTTACATTATTACTTTATAAAATTTATAAAACCCTGTGACGCTTCAGAGAGAGTGAAAGCGTAAACGTGGAGAGCTCAAAAATGCTGATATAATAGACAAAACCCCATCAGAGCAAAACCTCCTCTGCAAAACTTATTGAGAAAATGAAAGAAAACTAAGTTCTGGGGCCACCGCCCCAATACATTAAAGTCCGCCTTACACCCACATCACAACCTCATCGCCCATCTTTCCTTTTCCTTCGACACTAAAAACACACAAGATGCCTGCACACGTCCGACATGCACCAAGGTTCCCCGAATACAGACCCTTCAACATGGCGGACCCACGCCACCAACCTTCACTCTCTCTGCCACCTCTGGTGGCCAACCACCGAAACACAAAAACGAAAAATTACCATCCAAATAACATACAACACATAATTTATCAAAGCAAAAGGTAACTACCCTAATGCTTAAACATTCACGTGAATATTATTTATAAGAATTACATTTATTATATGAAAACCACAATTTATGTTTGAAACAATGTCTGTTATTGGCTGGCGCCAGCCTGCGCATAAGTATCTCTGTCTCTCTCCTACGCTGGGAGACACGGCGTACGTGCACTTCATGAAAAGTAAAAGTAGTAGAAAAACGGTAAAATATAAATACCTGTATAGCGATTCCAGTAACTGAAGTAGCCAACAATACACCCAGCCCTGTGTTACAATACAATTATAGTTAAGCTGCAAATGATAATATTAAATTTAAATTAAAATACAAAGTTGCCTCAGCCTAAATAAACCAAATTAAATATAAAATTGAACAATTTCAAAACTGATACAGATAAAATGCCAAACAAAACCTTACCAAACTCCTGTCAACAATACCTGAAAATAATAAGATAATGCAAATTCAATAAATCAAACATAAGTAAATAAACAAAATAAAAACAAGCCAGGAAATAATTAAGGCCTAAGTGGTGGGTGGACCGCCTCACAATAGCCACACAACATTATTTGAACAAAATACTTGATAATTTTTTCTAATTTGAAAGATAAATTGTTTGTTCCAGACTGATATTTTGGAGACGTGCAAACAAGGCCAATGACAAAGCTTGTTCGTATCAGCGCAACCTGTCAGCAGTTCAACATAGTCATACATACATGTCTTATTAATTTTGGTGTTTCTTACCTTTATGCTCTGAATCTAGGACTGGTAGTTTTGGTATTGGTCCTATTTTGTAAACAAAATAATTTTATTACATTATTTAGTGATTTTCTTGAAGTTTATGCATGATGAACAGATTTTCTAACAATTGCTTGACAGTCACATTTTTCTCCCATTGTTTAATGAAAATTTAAAAGCAATGTTAATATAGTTAATGTCAACTATCAAAATTAAAAAATTATTTCAATAAACCTACAAGAGCAACTGAACACAATATTTTGGGTGGGGGTTTTGTCCTGTCTCGAAAACGTGATCGTCATTAACATGCCTGTCACCTCCACTCGTAGACCTTTGTAGCTCTCTGTGCTATAGGAACTGTGGCACGGCAGGCCACAAGGCAGACAGATGGGCAATCTGGTAGGTAGCAGCATGCCTCGCCCTTCCTACTACGACACCAACACTGGCCATAAACTTCCCCCTCATGTCTAATTGGCTGCGTGCACATTCTTTCCTTTCCCTCGCCCTATTACTGACTCCTAAGATAAGCTGTTAGCCGGCCGCACGCTTAGTGTTGTCACTCTTCGCTTTGTACTCTCCCATTGTGTCTTATCAGTGGACATGCAGCATTCTTGCTTTACCCTCAAACCTAATTCTAACACCAACGCAAGCTGCTATCTAGCCACATGCATAGACCTGTTTCTCATCTCGTCTTACTTCAAGCTTGTCTTTTACATTTTTGGTTGGAGTGTGTCGTACACCTAGTACGTATTGAATATATGCTAGTAGTCCTGGTTATTCAGTTTGGTTTCTGGTTCTAGTTTTATTTATTTGTGTTTTATCTAAATTCCTGTTGGGCTTTATTATATATTTTTGTTTTATATGTATGTGCTAACTACAGCTAGTCTAGTTTTTCTAGTTTTGTGTGCTTTTTTATGTCCCACCTGGTTTTCCGGGATGACAAGTGCTTCCAGCACTGTTAGGGGCCGGTACTTTTCACAAAGATAAATTTTGCACCATATTGTTTAAATACCTTATATGCATACTTACACTTCTGCTTCGTGGTCAGTGATTGGATGTTTTTATTTGTGTTCTACCAGCTAGTCACAGATGTGAGATGTTGCAATAACCTTTGTTGTGGTTGACACAGTCAAATAAGTGACTAATGTATTCAAACATACACTGCCAATAATCTCAAAGCAGAGTTGGAGGTGTGCATGTAAGGAATTGTGAAAAGCTGCTGCAAAAATATTTACGCAATAATTATTCCTATTTCCTTGGCATATGGCCATGATTTTAAATAACAGTGTAATTACTAATTATAGTCTTGGTTAGTGTTTCGTCATGGTGTAAAAATTTAATAAGGTTGAATAAATATTTTTCAGTGCATTTTTACAGCTTGTTTAAAAAAAAAAATATATATATATATATATATATATATATATATATATTTTTTTTTTGTTAATGTCTTTAACTAACCTTCTCTGATTGCAGAAAATACAGTATAACCCTGTTATACAGTATAAAGTTTTCCTGGTTATAAGGCTTTTCATGTTTGGTCCCTTAAACTGTTTTGTAACAAGAAATTAACCTCTTATAAGGAATTCCCTTTTATTAAGTACATATTTTTGAGCCCCTTATGAAACGTTATAACAGGGCTCTACTGTATATTGTGGTAGGTGTTATGCAATATTTTGTGTAGTGTATACAAGTATTTATTTTTTAATGTTTAATTATTGCTTTGGAATACCATTTAGTATATTTTGTTTTCTTTGGACTGTCCTTTGTGAAGTTATGTCTTGTTAACTGTATTTTTTGTGTTGGTTCTTATACAGTTATTTGATGGTTATGTAATACATGTATGCCTGTGTTGTTTGTGGTTTCCATGCTATGTCACACGTTGAAGCTATACTGTCAATGGGGACATGAGTGGTAATGGCGCAGAATTTTTTTGCAGACCCAAGACTGAAGGCTCTGGGAGCAGAGAAGTACCAGAACTTCCGTGACTGGTTTGACAGACGCCTTGACGATGCCATACAGGCAGCTGAGAAGAGTGAACTCGACTCAGCTGTTACCAATGGTGAGTACGTAATTGTACTTTTACTGTCATGTTAATTCCCCAGCGTGCAGTGACATATTTAATGTGTCTGCATTGTCTCTGAATTTAACTATCTTTCTAGGTTAGAATGTGGTTCAGCTAATTTACTATACTAGTCAGGGTTCCGACGATTTCCCATGAGGTGTATATCACTTCTCTCTCGACCATCAATAATGTTGCACTCTGCGGGATTCCTCTTGTATAGTTGGGTGATACTGGTTGCCTGTGAGGGCTATGTTCAAACTATGCAGGCCTCGCTCCACTCTTTCTACCCCTTTATTACAGGTGGGGATAAGGGTCTCGGATGATAGAGGTATTGTGGTGAGAGGTTTGGATACAATGCAGTCGTGTCTCCTGTAAATCTAGAGAAATGGGCCATCCTGTACGAGTTGTGCTGTTCCAGCCTATTGTGCATCTCTCTTTGTTTCTGTGCAGCTTTATTTCTTTTTTGTCAGTCGCAAGAGAGCTCTGCTTGGGGTGGTGAGGAGACGATTTGAAGCAATACATGAACGTTAGGTCCTTGGGAAGTGAACCAGGCTGTTTCTCAATCGTTATTCCTTGTTTCAAACACATGAGCTCACTGTTGGACACACAGAGACCTGTTAGATGTGCCTGTTGTCTTGGACAGCAAGGCGCCGCAACAGCCATTGCATCTGGGATGGTTTCGCTCTCGTTCAACCTCGCTGATGCGTGCTGCATGGCATAAGGGTGTATTACCATTAGTCCCTTTGAGTCAGCAAGAATTGTTGCGCAACCAAGACAACTCAACGGAGTGGGTGACCCACGTGGCCCAAAGATGCCTCCATTCAGGAGCCAGATTACCATGTCCAGGGTCGCAACTAGAGTCTGTGGCACTCAGGTCAAAAATGAATTATGGTATCCCCCCTTCATTCCTAACATTAACTACACCGCTGGTAAAACATTTAAATTTTTTTAAGATGAAATATATTTTAGTGAAGAAGATTACAAAGATACCTTTTTCAAACCTGGAACGTATTAATTTCTTAATTCAGAATTATTTAAATTCCCATTCAGTAAATTATGAAGTAGTTTTGACTATTGTGAAAGTATAATTTTATGTACATATGATAATACCATTATAGTTGGGACCTGCTTGAATCAGACATAAATTACCAATTGCATTTAATGTCTCAAGATAGCCAAGAAATTTCTGTCAGGAGATATCGTAATGATAAACATTTGCCATTTAATTTGAAAAATTCTCATAAAATCAGTCTAATTAAGTAAATTGAAACTCTCAGGAATGAATTTTTGGGAAGAATTCCTTGTTCATAACCATAGTTGAGTAAGGTCGGAACAGAATTACAGTACTTATTTATCCCAATTAAAATATGTCTGAAAATAAAATCTTGAAATGTTGATAACAGTTCAGAAAATGTGCGTACTATAATTAATTTATAACAAGAAAGTTTAAACACAGTAGCATTTAAACATGAGTCTTTTACAGCATCTAGATCACTAACCATTAATTTAAAACATGTTAAACTAAAATAAATGTATTACTATACATTATACACACTATTATTGATACTGCTTTTCTTAATGAAATCATAAACGATCAGAAATATGAGGATTTTAATTTTATAATGTTTCGCACATCACATTCTTTAGTCACCCATCAAGGCACATTTAACAGTCGACATGAAAGATGATGACAATTGTGTCGTCTTCTTTTGTTCCTTGGTTTTATTTAATATATATCCTGCTCCTGAAGATTTCTTTGCATTTTAATTGATCAATTTTATGAAAATAATTTATCATGAAAAATGTACATACATTTTCATAAAACAACGCAAACAAGTGTAGCCAGGAACTGGAAATATACGCGCCACACAGAACAACTTCAACACTAACAGCTCTGTTGTGCTGTATGACACACACCATCTGAAGAGTCACTAGAGTGCCATGCACATTGTGGTGCGCCGCCGCTTCTTCTCAGCATATACCTCCCTCTCTAGCAACGTAGTACTTTCTTCGTACGGAGTACATATTTGAACCTTCACACCTCACCATCCCAACTTCTTTGTTAATGACAAGATTCACATATTTTATCCTAGTGCACTGTTTTAAAATAAATATGACCTTATATAACACATTATACATTCCTGGTACCAGTTACTAGTCATAGGAATTACAGCGCAGGTGATTTCAGTGCCCCGTCAGCTTTGTGCCTGGGGCATATGTTCTTGCTCCTCCCTAGTTACAGCCCTGACCATGTCCCCACAGTAAGAACACGTCCCTGGGCAAGAGCTTTACCAAGACCATGCAGTCAGTTGACACCCTCAGGTCGGTGATCCACACCTCCTCTTAAAAGTACACCCGCCCCTGTCAGTCTCCTACGTCATCACAAAGTGGGCGAGTAATGCACACTGCCTGTTGAAAGTCTGTTTACTCACAACTATTACTCCCTGCCCCACACAGCCATACCCATTAGTGCTGCCTGCTGACCCAGGAAGGGTCCTAACCATGGACAATCCTTTCAGTATGACAAGAGACTCTCAAGATTCACTGCCTGCTTATGTTTCTAGCTCCCGACTGATTGTGTGTCTGTCTAGTCGAGTAGAAATAATAATTGACAGGCAACTAACACAAACAAAAAGTCCGATAGTGATGTCTTGCAGCTAGTACTTTATTGTTTAACGTACAAAAAAACTACATCCGTACCTTTGTTGCTTTGGCCGCCATTTAAAAATATGGCTGACATTTATGCACCTCTTTAGCAGGTTTTGTTACTTTAGGAGAAAACCATAGAGTTTAGGGACAAAATGTATAAAAATTAAATTTAAAAAAAAAATGTAGTTATGTATAAACACTTAACTCTATTAATGTTTCCTCTCCAATAGTTTTTGTGTTATTTTGTTTTAAAGATAGGAACTAATTTTGAATTTTGCATAAATTAAAGATATATTCACTGTTTTCCAAAGTTTTCCAGATTATTAGTGATTTAATTGATTCTGGTGGTTTATTCTTTCACAAAAAAGCCCTTTACATTGTTACGTTGACAATATTAGGATAGTGCAGGGTTTTTTTTATCAGCCTGGGATGTATTTTTTCCATATGGTACCTACTCACTTTCTTTATTCGGTGTAAAAGTCATACTCAGCCTCCTCATGTGGGTTATTTATGTAAGTGCAATATTTCCCATACAGTTCTTGCACTCCTCATGACATGGAAGTCTTAAGCGTTTACACATACAGTTTCCCGAGCATACATCACATGTGGAAGTTTTTCAAGCACACCAAATAACGTTCAAAAAATTATCTGGTACTGGATTAGTGTCTCTTAAAAGTGGAATAAGTCCTCTGTCCACTTTTTCCCAACCAAACATTGTTGCATCTGTTATATTCTCTTCTAATGTCTTCCAGGCCATGCACTGAAAGTGTTACGGGAAGGTGGTGGTAGCCTATTTCACAGCATTTTCTGTTGATGACTGGCGAGTGATGTCTAGTTCATTGATTAGCGACAAAAGTATTTTTACGAGTTGGCAGAATTACTGAACTTCCTAAAAGCTACGACATCCTCCCTCCATTTTCCTATTCTTATTTTCCTTGGTCGCTGACCTTATGTATCAAGTGATGGCCAAGCCTATGGAAAGTATTCTCTTTACATATTGTTTGTATTGTAATGAATCTTTAATTGGGTCGCCTCTATACACGGATACTAACATCTTGAGACGTGTTGCAATAGTGACTTCATCACTTCTGTTAGTGAAACTAAACTTGATACACTCGGACAACAACTTAAAACCGCACAGTTTGCGGAAAACTACAGATTTGCTTTTCCCAAACAGCAAACTCATAGAATAACATTCTGTTACAGAATTATAGGTCGTTCAAGGTAAAGTGAGCACTAAATATTAAACCTTTGAAAAATGTCACTAGCTGTTACTGCATATAATTCTGCATTAACTCTAGTTGCGTTACTGCTTGTATGGTTGGTAACGAAATTTCACAATATAGTTCCATGTATTTTCCTATTTAAATACAGTAATACAGAATCAAAATAAAAATAAAATGAAATCGACATACATCATTGTTTTTCATCTAATTAGTAAACTTTTTTTTAACAAACAGTATCAATTCATACTGACTGTACAGTTTATCTTACGCGTGTAAACATCAAGTGACGTGTCCAGAGAGGTTAGACATGTCCCGTTGTTAGCCGTTACACACGGAAAGGTGCGAATTGGCTGAAAACAGAAATTTAGCAGGGCTCACTTTATTCCGAACCACCTATAGCAAAAAGCAGTATTTGCTAAGCTTCGTTACCAATATTCTCTCATTTGAACGATGTTACACATATTTTCAATTTTTCTTTGTACCTTACATTGTGACATTGTGCCTCCAATGCTTCAACATTACCATTAAAATGTCAGTGTCACCAGCCACGACTGTCACATGTCCGGATCTTGATCAATCCACTGCAGTTATAATAATCGCTATGTCTGCGTAGGAAACACTATGTATTACTTGATGGCCTTTCTCCAGGTATTATCCTAACATATTATTAAATCTCTGTTTGTTTTGTTTGTTTCCAACAAAAAATGTGGCTTTGTTTGTCACCACTGGTGTAAGGCTTTATTCACTGCCATCACATCTAGATATGAACTTCATTAACGTTCGTCCCCGATTTTTAGCATTTCCCCATTTAAGGCTAAGAGCATTAGCATTCACCCATATTTTGTAGATGGCCGTGCGTGTGGGGGGGAGGGGGAAATTTGTAGTCGTAAACTGCTGGGCTGACAGGGGTCATGAGTAGGAGGAAGAGAGAGAATGTTCGATTCCTCCATCCCTCCCCCCCCCTCTCCATACTTTTTACATGGCAGAGCTGAAAGTTCATGGGTGGCCGGCAGAAGCAATATAAGAAGTTAATTTTTACTCTCTTATGGGGAGAGAAAGAAAGAAAAGAAAAAAGGGTGACAATGTTCTTTTTTTTTCCAAGAGAGAAGTGTCAAATAAATTCCCTGGACCTTGTTCCAAAAATCGTGGTGCGCACTATATACGAGGGCGCATTATACACGAGTATATATGATACTATGTTGCAGAAGCTTTTAATTGTAGATAAGCATTTACTTACTTCCAAGTATTTATACAATAAAAACTTACATTCATAAATATTTCCTTCTAATTGTGTTATCCTGTATCAGAGTTTATTTACAAACACAGTAGAATGCCTGATTATTAGTGCATATCCCGTGCATGGACTCTGTAAAGTAAACTAAACAGTGATCACGGGAAATATGCACATAAATATAAATTGTACTTGTTCGTTAGTTAGAAATGTGTTAATAATATATTAATATTATTATTTATTAATTATAGTGTTTAAGGGTAACTCAAGCGTTTATTATGTAAGCCGGCAAGTTAATTTGAGAGTAATTTTGTGCCAGGAGTGTAGGAATTCCCCTATGTGAGTGGCATGCCTGTAGTTGAAGGCAATCTTAGGCAGCTTAGCTGCCATCTTGCTAATGGTATTTTTTGGCGCCGTAAGAGTATACTGTATAAGGAATGCACTTCACCCTCTCTTCTTAGTTATGGGTTAAGCTATAGGTACACTTTGAAAGGTGGCCATGGTCCCAATCGCAGCCTTGTCTGCTCAATCCCTCTCTGCCACAATGCATGCCTCCTTGCATGAAATCCCTCCCTGGTAGGTGTATGAGGCTCAGCCCTGAGACGCACTTTGGTCCCGATCCTCCCCCGGACTTCCACCATAACATATTAGATTAGGGCAGTTTAGAAAAAAAAATGAATAAATCTAGCTAGCCAAAGTCTTCAGCAGCTTGGCCTTCAGGCCGCGTTGGCCTGGGATTTCTCCCATCCTGCAATACAGCACAGCTTGCATCCTACCCATATTTTACCCTTACTTACAAATCCTATGCATAATGCTGCCTGAGACGGAAGCCATAGTTTGCATTCCCCATTTCCTACCAAGCTACCTTAATCCAAGCCAGAACGACTCATTCAGAAAGTCCAAGCTGCAGTCCGTGTTTGTCTCATTACCTGGCATGGAGACCTAATCTGTGCGCTCTTCAAGCCACAGTGCCTTCTTGACTTCATGTGCCCATGTGCTAGTTTTAAAGTGCATTTCCAAGTTATCGTTAAAACACTATTAAAATTAATCTGAAAAGACTTAGTACTGTAAATGTTTGTACCGGCCACAGTGCGAAATCATTAGGCAAGTATGTATTGTTACCGGCCTCAGTGCCATGGGTTGTTAAAGAGGCTATGGAATATTGTAACCCTCTGTGGGTCGAGGAGATGATCACCGGATAACCACAGCCACTAGCTAGGCCTGATTTTTAACCCAGTGCCGACGTCTGCAGTGTAGCTGGTTAGATGCTGGTCTACAGTTCGAGCGACCCTGGGTTTGAATCCTGGCTCGGGCATGAATGTTATGTTACTTTTCCCTTCACTTCACAACCTCCTTCTCTTCTCTTAAGACCTAGTTGTTAAACAGGCATAAAACCCTCTCACCTCACATCACCTTCTAACCTAGTATCTAAATGGTTCAGAGTGTCTTCTCCAGTCAATTTTGCTGTGCGGCCTGAAGCGCCCTGTCATACTAGTTCACATTGTTGTACCTCTTGCTGTAACTATTGTCGCGTTGTATGTTACAACAATTGTTGCATCTTATTTTGTAAACCTATGTCTTCACCACCATGTGAGTTGTCCAAGTCTTAATTGTAGACAAATGTTATATTCATTGTAAAGTTCTAAGTAACTGTAGCTTGTGTTCTTGAATATATGCACCCTGTGAAGTTGAACCATTTTGTTCTTCTCCTTTCATGAATACACACAATATAATAACCTGAAATCCTCTATAAGGCGAGTGACATCTGCCTTCCCATATTTATATAAGTTTGACTCCCTTGTGCTAGTATGCTTAGAGTTCTTCCTTGTTGGCTCACCTGGTAGTCACTCACTAGGTCAAGGTTAGCTCTTTGATAGCCCAGTCTGAAAGAATAAACAGTCTCTCATGCTCTCTCTGTCTCAAATTATTTTCTAGAGAAATGCAGCGTTCCTACTCAGCAATATAACCTGCCACTACAAACCTCTTCAGACATTATGCTTTCGAAACGTGTGCTAACTGATGACTGTTTCATTCGCAGATTCTGTTCTTTATCTTTGATGCTTGATTTATAGCCGTCAAAGACGACAGTTACTTTCCAATAAATACATTCAGTGTGACTTAGGTATAAGAGAAATAAATCTTACTAAGTTGATAGCCAAGGTTGTACAACCAGCTAGAGTAGAGCACTATCATCAAGAACATGGTATGTGTCACAAGGAATGTTTGAAGGCATTGTTGGATACAACTCCATCTAGGTGTCTTACTAAGGTGTACTTATCAGTTTTTCTGTTGCATTGCTTTTCTGGATCAAACATCATAGGTGAAATAGTAAAATCTTGATCACTGAATTAATCTTCAAAATTTTCTGTACTAGCACTTAATGACAATCAAATTGACATCCTCTGTACCATGGGAATCACATGAGAAGTCTTTACAGCAAGGGTCACCTCTTTCTTTTGAACTTTCATTGCCATAGCTTGGTCACATTTCTTCAGCCTTACTTCTTGTAATGCCTTACCAGTCATTTTCAGTTATATTTTATAGCCTATGGTGTCAGAGTCATCAACGGTCACTTCTTTCTGTTTCCGACAGACCAATGGCTGTGTTGCATAGATCAGAATACTCAGGATTGGAAGGACTGTGAGTTGATAAAATTGCATAAATTCTCTTACATCTCGTAGATCCCTACATCGTCTAGCAGACAGCAACTCTGTATGCAGTTGGCTTGCAAAATGTCAACTCTTCGTGTGGTGCTACCAGACTTTCCCGCTTTACGAACCACTTGGGTTTTTACCAGTTTACTGCATTATGTGCGGCAAAGCACCAACCAAAATAAACAAAATTTTTCAGGTTCAAAGAGTTGGTTGCGAAAGCATGTTAGACAAAATATGTCAAGGAATAATTGTGAATGAACTTCCTTTTACTACTGCACTTGTTCATTTGCAGTTACAGTGGCCTGCGTCTTACTAGGCCAGTGGGCTACTGATTGTCATTGCACACTCAAAGATAAGGAGAAAATAAAAAAATCTGTTTATGTGAAAAAGTTCCTGCTGGCTTGCCAATAAACTCCACCTCGCGAACAAAGAGAGGAACCAAAAAAAATTCTAGGTTGTTCAAAGTGTGATTGCTTGATTACTTCTGGAAGGGGAACAACATTTTCCCGGATGTATGAAAAACTATGAGAAGTCACATTAAATAGTTACTGTGATACACCTGTGGTTTATAACCCACGCACGCAGCCATCCTGGACCCCTCACTGTTCACGAGCGCAGCTCCTCTGGCACGTGCAAACACTTTGACCTTCCTCAGAAGACTGAGCTTGGGTCTCTCCACTGCCGCTGCAGCTAGCAGGAACTCTTTCAGTGATAATTCAAATTCTGTAGCACACAGGCCAGTGAATTTGAATTACACAACTTACAGTGTCACAAACTCAAAATTGCCTATTAATACAAAAACAGTGCAAAAAAACCCTCCGTGCCACAGGCGGAGTGATACATAACACTTAAAGAATGGGCATTACCCAATGTGCAAATTTTAGGAATTCCAGCGCCTCTGTCTAGCATCATGTGCCTGTCTGGCGCCAGCCACTGATGTCTTTATGGCAACCAAAACTTACTCTAAACTGAAAATCTTGAATGGCGTTTGGGTGCATGAAATTACATTAAAAAGCTATTTAAATAAAATTCTGGAAATCAGAAGGTGAACAAAATTAGACTAGTCTGACATTCCTACAACAAAATGGAATTGTTAAAATTAAAACCATAACTAAATAATTATGAAAATACATAAACCTTGCCCCAAGATGGGGTTTTGAAATATTTTAAGTTCATGTTCAGTTTTGAAAACTGAGTTTTCGTATGAGGGTGGCATTCAACAACATTGCACGGTTTAAGTTTGCCAATTTCTTATCTTGCTAAAACTATTTAAGTGACTATATAATAAGAAAAGTAGTAGGTTGAACGATGACACGTTTACAGTTCTTGATGCACAAGACGGGAAAGCCTAACTCCTTGACTGGGCAACTGTGCCTATACTGGTGTCCCCATCCCCAATGTTGGTAGAACACACTCGCTTACTAGGCTTAGAGGTGATAAATTTGCCTTAGCAAGCTGGAGACATATTTTGTGGACTGTCAAGATAGCTGAGTGCTCACCTAAACACAGGTTCGGTGAGGTCAGTCATTCTACATTTGTACCGACTGCGCTACATCTAAAATGACTTAACACCCATGATGCTATTTGCCTCTCCATTTGGCCTCCTCCGTGAGCTATCCCATACTATCCCTTAGTTGATTTCGTAATTCTCTGTTCGATAAACATGTCAGTCCATATACCACCCACATTCTGTTATGTGTGGTGGTACAAGCTGCGTACTCCCACCTATGCACTGTTTATATTTCGTTTTATTTGTGCGCCGGCTAGCGGCAGAACACTCTCTTCTGTCTCGGGGTTCTCCAGTGGAGTCACGGAACGATCAGTAGCTTAAATGACGTACTCCACAATGACGCTGACAGAATAACTTTTATTTTGTCTTCCTTTTTAACACCAAAATCAAACAATGTATCTTATAAGCTTTTTCTAAAATCGCGTCTGCAAGTTCCCATCAGAACACTTCCCGGACCCACTTTACTACATGGGCCCCTGCCTGGTCATTTCAATGCGCACCCACGCCGCAATCTTTCCTCTACCGCTCTCGGAACTCCAAGACCTCCCAAAAAAAAGCCCTCTGCACCCCCCAGGTTTAAGGCTCTCTCTCACCCTCTCTCGACAGAAACGAAGTGTTTCCGGGAAATGTTCTAGAAGGTTATTGAAGGCTCTCACAGCAATGGTACACATTCTGGGTTCAATTGTATAATGTAAGAAAGAATGAAATTAAATGTAAAAATTATACCAAATGTTATGCTGATTAAAAAGTATGTTACAATATTTTAAATATAAATTTATATTAGAATTTTTTCGGAACCAACATGGCGGGAACGGCAACCAGGATACCGGCCATCTGTCTTGTCCAGCCTCCCCCCTTCTCGTCAGCTACAGCGCACCCCATCTGGCGCCAGCCAGCCCCATCCGGCGCCAGCCAGCCCAGCTGCTACGTGCACGTGCATCCTCTCCCAGCCAGTGAAACAATCCAAAAGTATTAACTCCTAAACTATTAAGTATATAAAATATTGCCAAGAGAGCAAAGTTTCCAGAAATTGAGTGCCGATTACAACGAGTACCGACAAGGTGGTGCTACGATAAAATTTACACTTTAATGAAAAGGAAAAATGACAAATAAATGTAAGTCAGAGGCACTCGCTGGTTTATGTTATTGTAAAATTTCACTCCACCGGAGTTGTCTTATTTTCGAAACAGGTTTCACTGGCTTAGCCACATGCACCATATTGGGCGAGTCGGGAACCGAACGTGGTCCCCTCCAGCAGGATCCCCAAGACTGCAGCGATACATATACCACTGGACCAGCCATTATTCATTACACGGTTCAGTTACCTTTACATACTTATATTCAAAGTCAAACAACAAAAAAAAAATAATAATTATAAATACTACCTAGTTCAGATGATCAGGCAGGGTGGGTGCATCACATATGTCATCTTAAAGAGAAATATCCTTTGGTAAATGCCTTCCACATTTACTCTAATTCTCTCACATCGTCAAGTTTTTAAGAGTTAACCATCTTAATAACTCCATTCATTAACTATTTTTCCCGACAACTATGGATAAAAGTGAATAATTCTTTAAATTACGCAAAATTCAAAATTAGTTTCGTCTTTAAAACAAAATGATACAATAATTATGAGAGATAAGGGAAAAACATATATGACTAAAAGTGGTTACAATTTTATTTTCCTTAATTTTATTCAGATAGCTTTTGTCCCTAAACTGTATGTTTTTACGTAAAATAACAAAAACTGCCAGAAAGTTGCATACTGTCAGCCTTTTTCAAAAACGTCAGTCAGGAGAACAAAGGTAAGGGAGCAAGCAGGTTTTTTAGTATGTTTGACATAAAAAACATTAGCTGCAAGACACCACAATCAGACTTTTTGTTTGTATTAGTTCTATGTCAGGCCCATTTTCGTTTATTTCCGTTCAACTGGCTTTGGTGCTTTGTCTGCCCTTCTATACTATCCGGTGTAATGTTGTTGGCTTGGGGTGGGGGGTCCTTGCCTCCCTCCGACACTGCTGTGAAGAAGTGGAGTTGGCTGCTGGTAGTATATTCACACATAGAGTGACCCCATTGACTCCTTTACTTGTGTCTGAATTAAACTCCTGCTTTTTGATACTTGTGATAAAGATACAGTCTTTTAAAGTTTGTTATCTAATCATATGCCCAAGTAGCTATGCAACTTACAAGGCAGTGTAATTAATCATGCTTAATTTTTTTGTGTAAAAAAATATTATGATAGGGACTTAGCTAATCCCCTTACCTTGCGTTACACACTTTGTATACAAACTATTGAAGCATAAGCATAAAACTACAGTATTAATATAATATGAAGCTGGCCTAGCCAGTGAAACATTTCGCAACCGCGCACCCACACAACAATGTGTTCGTCCTTGTATATGTGTCTAACTATCAAGAAGTATCAGCCTGTGAGTACCTCAATCTTTTGCCTATTTATTTAATTGGTTTAACCTAGCGGCTAAAACCTTCTTCACATAGATAATATAACATAACATTTAAGATAATTATCTCTAGCAATTTAATGAGAACCAAATATTGCCTTGTGACAATTAAGAATTGTAAAATGAAGTGTTTGTATAAAGAGTAATCCTTCACACTTCAGTTACGCATTGAAAAAAAAAAGTTATTTCTGCATATAAGTTTACACATTCTCTTAAGGAGAAGAGCTAGAAGAATATTTTCTTATCTTGATTTACTGCAATAACTTCTGTTTTATAATATCTTTGGTAACTGTGGCAATGTTGAGGCATAAGAGATATTTGTGATGAATGTTGGAGGTCATATAGTGCTAGTTTATGTTCACCTTATATGTATTGGACTTGTAATCAATCTCTGAAGTTAACCTATAATTCCCTTGTAATGATTCTGTATAACAAATTAATGAAATATTCAATTATTATTTATGTCAAGCAGTTTATCAAGAATATATCCTGTCTTGTTGTAGAGAAAATTTTATAACATAACTTGAATATATGTTATGCCTTGAAAAAAGAAAATAAAATAAAATTATCTACCACTCCCCTTTAAATACTGTAACAGTTATTTGGCTGAAATAAATTTAAATTTATAAAGAACAGTGAAAATCTTCACTGCCTTGAATTCAGGGTGGCCACTGACCTGGAAATCCTGGAAAACAGTGAAAAGTCAGGGAATTTGAAAGTGGTGAGGGAAAACAGGAAATTGTCAGGGAATTTTGTGAGTGGCAAGGAAAAGTTTCTCGTATAGGCCTACTATACATTGGAAAAAGTATGATGCTGGATCTGTGGTGTCAGTAAGTAGTTAAATGTTTTTGTTCTTATGATAGTTTTTAAACAATTGTTTGCAGGATGGAAGAGTATTAAGTCCAGTGCATTGTGTTTTCTGATTGCAAGCATCATAACTATAAAGATAAAATATGTTTACATGTATGTACAAGTTAGTTGAATATGCCAGTATCTCACAGATATGTTTACAAGTAAAAGCCCACTACAGTTAACTGAGTGGAGAGATTTGGATGGCTCATAACAACTATAATGTTGACAACTGATGTGGGGTGAATGATGTTTATGGAGCAGCACTGGACTGCAAGGGTAGATGAAATGGGAGTTCCCTAAAAAGCAAGTGACCAACGACATTGTCCGGCACGATTCCAACATGGGAAAATCCAAACTGAAGGCGCAAGGGACTAAACCTGGATTGCCTTTGTTGGAAGCTAGTGATCTGATCACTTGCTGCCGCTGCATTTAATCCTAACTGTGTTATGTCTGTAACATGCAGAGGTAAATTTGATTACCATTTACTTGAGCATCAATGGTGGCAGTATTTATAACTAAAGCATACTGAAGTATACATTATATGATTAAGAATGTTTGCAAAAATTAAATAGTGAAATACAGAACAAGGAGTTGCAATGTTAACACGTTGGACTTTAATTTGGGAGGACTCAAGCTCGATATCCGGCTCTGGCCATCTGATTTTGGTTTTCCATGGTTTCCCGAAATTTCTCCAGTTGAGTGCTGGGATGGTTCCTTTAATAAGGCCATGGCCAACTCCTCTCCCAGCTATTGTCATTATACCTAGTTGGGTGTCACCCTCTCTAATGACGTTGGGCTGCTGTGGTCGAAGGGTCAGACCTCTCGCCTCCCACCAAGGTGATCCGGGTTCGATTCCCAGTGGGGTCTGTCTCCAGATTTTTGCATGTGGAAATTGTGCCGGTTGATGCCGTTGGTTGGTGGGTTTTCTCAGGGATTACCCGTTTCCTCCACCCTTTTATTCTGGCACCGCTCCATACTCTCCTTATGTCATCCCTCACCAGCGCTGAAGACCTAGATGTTAAGCGCTGACCAAAATCTCTCACTCTAACTCACTCTAATGACATTGCTGGTGGCGAGATGTAAAGCCTACTTACTGTATCTTAAATTGTGAAACATTTCATAGGGTGACTACATATGAGTTTCACACAGATAGTCAGGGAATTTTTTGTTACTAGTCAGTGAAAACCTAGTAAAGTCAGGGACTTTCATTTCCAGTTTTCTGTGGCCACCATGGAATTGTGCTGAGTACCTGTATTTTCACTATGAGAAAATTAACTTCCATAAGATTCATGATTTCTTTTAACATGTACAACTAATTTTGTTATTCACAGCTATGATTAAAATCATTATATTTACCGTGCATGTAAAAAAACCACCGTATATGTAAATTGAATAAAGTAAAACACTTCTCCAATGTAATTTATGATTATTTGAATAACCTTTTAGGATTTTTCATATCAGAACTCTTTACATAACATAATTTGTATCGTTTAACTTATATATGAAAGTAGAGTCCGGCCTGTACTGTGAAAACACTGCACATCAATTTATTCCTCTGCTTATAGAGATGGTTATTATCCTTGATGTGCCAACTTATCTCACCCATATTGCCATTTTGTCTTTCTTTTATACTGTATTCCTCCTGCAGATAAAGAGAAGCATCACTAAAGGACTTTTTTTTATGAACTTAACTGCTTTTTATTCCGACAGCTACATCTTGTTTTCTTATCATCCAAGGACTAGGTTTGTCTATCTCACCACTAATAATTCCCCAAGACTAGGTTTGTCTATCTCACCACTAATAATTCATTGTAAAATGTACATTTTCTTAAATAGAGGTATTTCCCTCCCACCGAAGTGATCCTAGTTTTCTGGCTCTAACCCCCCGTCCCTTCTTTCTCTCCTGCTATATTTTTGCACGTAGGTGTTGTGCTGGACAGTACTGTTGGTTGGTGGTTATCTTTCCCTCGTACCTTCATTACAGTACTGCTTCATGTTAGTGACATTCATGCTCATTGGCTCTCAAGGTCAATATCAACAACCGCCTGAACCTTTTACTTCATTTTTCAATTAATGTAGGAACATTCGTAGTCCAAGTGATATTTTTTTTTATATTCTCTGCTTCTGTACACATCTAGGTGGCATTTTAGCTTTCCAGTGTGGCTGCCACAATTAGTGTCTCTCGTGCTTGCACTGTAAGCTGATGCAGGATGAGATTAGCTGAAAAAGAGGTACAGTAGCAAAGTGAAATGGTAAGGCTCACACATTGCTGAACAAAGAACATACTCTATTTCCTTCCTTTCTGGAAAGTGAATTTATTACTGCTCTCTGTCCAGAATTAAGTAAAAGAGCCACAATAACTACAGCAGAATAGGCCCGTTTTTGTAAACATAGCACATATTAAGATTTTTGTATCTTGTTGTAGTAAACTGTCTACAAAAAATTTATTGTGTATAATTAAAACAGTAATTGACTAAAGATTACTGTTAGCCACACATGAATGTAGTCCAGTAAAATTAATAAACATGACTTTACGAGCAAGCGAATCTCCTCAACACTATTTGTCACCAACACGTTAAAAATATGCAAAAAAATTATATATTGTTTACTACTTACTGTTTAATAGTATTGGTATCAGACATTGTCATATAACTGTACCTTCTAAATCATGGAGGCCTTCTTGGGAATGGTTAAACCCCTTCACAATTTATAGTATAATATTCTTATCCAGCTTAGTTGTAAGCTATTTAACTTTTCTGATAAACATGATTGGTTGAATAATTTTTCTTTTATCCTCAGTCATGATATGTAATAAAGTTTAAGCAGTGGTGTGTACTAAAAAGTTTTGTTGGTGTGTAATTTCTTTTAGAGCAGCAATTACGGCAGGAAATGCAGAAGAAGTTAAAAATTGTTTGTCATTAGTTTTCTTTATTGAAGGGCAGACTGCAAACTGAAACAGTAGCCCATATAACTGTATTCCTTCAAATAAATTGTCATGATTTGGTGGGTACGGTACTTTAGGTTAAGTGTGTGTATGTACAGGCATGTGTTCAGTATTCATAATTTTGACAGTAATTCCCTTTGAATTTGATTCTTACTGTTAAATTATGTAATGTTGAGCAGCATATATGTATACTGGTAAATTAATCAGATTTGAATTCTTAATTGTCTGCAAGTGCAACACGTTTTGGGCTGGCGTTGTTTACAAATGCAGAGACAGTTGTGTGATAATCATAATGAAAGGTTCCGGCCTTGTCTCGCTAACTGACGTGTGTTATTCTCTGCTGCTGTAGGTCTGCAAAGCTTGTCTTCAATGCTAGACAGCCTCTATACAGGTGTGTAGTTCTATGTGATAACTTTAGTATGTGGTGTGTGTGTATGGTTGCGTGCATGCAGGATAGAGTAGTCACTCTCTTTGTAGCTTAGACCTGGGTCATGTGACTGTGCTTCTTCCCTGTATCCTGCTGTCTGCTTTCCTTCAGAGTGGAGTACTTAGGTACTGGTATGTGCTCATGTCATGTTTAAAATATGGTGTATTGCATGTTGCTGAATAGTTGTTACAATTTTTCAGTCTACTTAAATAAGTGTCAATTGGTACTATTTGTATTTTAATAAATGTTCCAGTAAAACTATTTAGTAAATTTGTATTTTATACATTGTTACTGTACTACATATCATGACTGATGAAATGGACAATAATTAGGGACAGGAAAATTTCGTGAATTCAATGACCTGCTTGTTAGAATCAACATGCATATTCAAGCCCTGACCATTCGTCCACTAGCTGCTACTCAATGGAACAGTAGACAATTAACGAATAGAATGGGCTTGAGTATACATAGGACGATGGATTCTAGCACGTGGGCCATTGAATTCGCAAAATTTTCCTGCCCTAACAATAATACATTTTGAAACAGTATTTTGCCTGGCCAATCATTTTGTGTGGTTTGTAATGGAAAAAGGCATTATTTGGACACAAACTCTCAGAATTGAACTTAAAAATCAAATCTCTATACGTAGAATAAAATATCAGACTCGCTCACTGACTGTTCAACACACAGTCCAATCTGCTGGATGCAGTAAGCATGAAACTGTAGAGTTTATTTTCTCATATGATGCAGGTACCCATTAAGAATAAATTTTTTGAAATTCTTCTCTTAAGATGATAGAAAATGGTTAAAATATGTTGCCAAGTTACCAGTACCGTAAAATGGGGTGACTCGGGACATTTAGGGTGACTTGGGACGTACAGTAATCTCTCAGTTTAACGACTCTCAAGGGATTGAAAAAAAAATCACCCTTAAATTGGAGTTTTTGAACTGAATGATAAAAGTATGTTGGGACTGTAGATGGGACCAAAAATACAGTTGTTAAAGTGAAAGAATAGCTCAACTTGAAAGACCTTAAACTGAGAGATCACTGTATTTGCACAGTGTTTATTTTCTATGTGTGTAAATTGGGAGTGAATACAAGTTAATTTCATGTCGACATTCATAATTTGGTATATATATCCCGTAAATTTATTTTCTAAATGTTAAAATATATGAGGAAAGTATTTTTTTTATGTCCCAAGTCACCCCATGTTATGATATCCTAAATGGTTTATTTACCCAGCGAGATATCTCACTGGGCTTAGGTTCAAAAGATTGCATGTGCATATGAATAAATTTCTAAAAATAAATTTTAGGATTACATGACACTCTAACTAGTATAAGCCAGTGAAAATGATAGTGTTTCAAGTTCTCATTAACAGCTTATTAAGTAATGAGCTATTAATGTTTTTCGTAAAAATGTTGCATAACTTCTCAAATAAATTGTGTTTATGAAATAACAAACTTCTGTGAAGAAAATATCACCGTCTGTAAAGTTTCTAAAAAATGGTCATAAATGTACAGGGTTTATTAAATACTTTGTTTGGCTTGTATGGGCAATATTTTTTTACAAAAAAAATTACAAAAACTGGGGTGCAGCTTGCAGCTCTTTTTTTTTTTTTTTTTTTTTTTGTGATATTTCCATTACAAACTTGCTCTTCCTAAAGTGTGTCTAGATTACCTTTGTTTTCGAGGAGGTAAATTAGTAAAAAATAAATATATTGCATTTTAATCACATGTACAAAAAACTTTTTTAAGCACTACCATCAAATAATGTATGTAAGCATAGCCCAGGAGGTGTTCACAAGATTGGGACAAACAAATTCCTTATTCTTTGAACTCTGGTATTGCCTCAATACTAAACTATTACCACTAATACTCCATTCTTTTAATACTGTATTGAAAAGTATAGATTTAAATTTAAATTTAAATGAAATATATAATATGCAAAGTTTTAATTTCAAAACTGTTTTGAACATTTGTTTCAATTACGTTGTCAATAGGTGTTTACGAAGAGTAACTTGCTATATTTAAGTTTTTTTTTTCTTGCTCATGAGAACATGATGCTCAATTCCTAGAGGTTCGCAAACTAGATTAAATTTATGCAAGCATTAACTTTAGCTTGACACTCATTCATTGGGCGTCAGGGAAAATATGACGCGCAGTTTCGTTGTTGAGGACATCGTCGAGCCTTCCCCGAAGGTGGAGTTCTGGAGGGCCTTCTTCTCCCCACGGGACGTGGGTTTAAGCGGGTACTGCCCCCCACAATCAGAGTCGGCTTTTCCCCGAGTGGTCAAACTTTGGGTTAGCTGGAAACTAGGATTTGAACTAACTCGATGATGGGGAGGGGGGGCGAAGAAGGGTAGCTGTTTTCCCTTCTCCTTATTGTTGCTGCTGTCCCAGACAAGTTGCAGGAGTGTAGCCGTATACTGGAGGTCTCGGTGTAGGAGGTCGCAGCATAGGCCTAGTTTTGGTCCTCGTCGGACAAAGTTGAGCAGGAACGGCGGTAGCAGGAACTCTCTGGCGAGAAGGATTCTCGGAAGTAAAGGTAAGGGTTTTGACGTGTGATGCTACAGTGGGGGCGTGAGAGTGACAGGACTGATTTGGAAGGTTTACAGGAAGTGGTTCGAGGGGCGGTGGCACCTCCATTGACCTTATGAGCAGGACGATAGCTGTTTTCCCTTCTCCTTATTGTTGCTGCTGGCCCAGACAAGTTGCAGGAGTGTAGCCGTACACTGGAGGTCTCGGTGTAGGAGGTCGCAGCATAGGCTTAGTTAAGTGTCCTCGTCGGACAAGGTTGAGCAGGAACAGCGGTAGCAGGAACTCTCTGACGAGAAGGATTCGCGGGAGTAAAGGTGACGGTTTTGACGTGTGATGCTACAGTGGGGGTGTGAGGGTGACAGTTCTGATTTGGGAGGGTTGACAGGAAGTGGTTCGAGGGGCGGTGGCACCTCTAGTGACCTGATGAGCAGGACGATACCTTCCACAGTCTCTCCACGACATTCAGCTGCAGCGACATCCCTCTGTGCCATGTAGATCCCTGTGTAGGGGTTTGGTTTGGCCATAACTTCCTTGACCAAGTTCGCTAGCTTGGCACGAGCAGCCTGCCTTTTGCCTGCCGTATACTTGGTCATACCTTCGAATAGTTTACCTTTGGAGAAATAGTTAAAGACGTTACTTGATAGGAGAGCAGGTGTCCTGAGTAACTGCATCAATAAACTACAGGACTCTAAAAGGCCAGCAGGATGAGCAAAAGGATATGACTCATGAGTCCAGATGACGTGTCTCACGTTGAGGAACTATTGAGTCCAATGCAAAGCACTGCAGCTATCCCAGCCGCTGTTTCCCGCACAGTGTAATGTTGATATTATTATGTTGGCATATTTTAACATAACAAGAAAACATTGAGAATTAAAAAAATATTAACATTGCCTTAAAACGCGTGTTACCTTATATACTCTGTGGCTCGTCAACTGTCTTCATACAGCCCCATTCCCTGTCTCCTTTCCTGTAAGCATGTATGGCGAGCTGGTGATTGCTGACCTCAATATCTTCTGTTGTGATATCTGGTAGCTGGTGTAATCTGGTAAACAATAAACTGTGGTGTGCTGATAGGTAAAAATATGAATGGTGCTGGGCAGTAAGTATAATGCGGAGCAACCTTGAAGAACGCACTTGCACCACAACAGTGATTCTTCCTTCCCCTCAGCTTTAGACGTGTGTACTCTGAGAATGGAGAAAGTTGAAGACAGCATGCATGTGACCGGTCGTCCACTCCTGCATTTTCTCCTCTGCCCTCTTGAGAGGGCATGTAAAGAGCTGTGCAGCAGCGCAATGGCATTCTATTGCCCTTCCACTTGGTCTTAGGTAGCACCTTCTAGGCAGCTAGCTAGGATCAGGGAGTCACTCTTGCTAGTGAGATACAGCAGTAAGTTGGGGCCGTTGTTGAGACACTCAGCATGGGATTATTTTTAGCATAATGACTCGAGAGGACATTGGAGGCACATTGTTGGTGAACAATAGATGTATGCGGTAGTGTCGGATTGGTACTCTTGTTCAGGGTCGTGGCAGGTGTCCATTTCTGATGGTAGGGCTGGGGGTGAACTTGATCTGTTGGAAATAAAGGGATTAAGCTATACCAGTGTACAATATTCTAGTAAAGACTACCACATGTTCCTAAAGCCTACCGGCATCGTCAGTCCCGTATGTCATCGTCATTTCATGTGAGCAGTTCAACTAATCACTATGAAGGGGAAGTGTGGGACCCTTGGTGGTCAAAGCCTGCGAGACCAATATTGGACACAGTTTGGCTATGGTTTGCATGCCAGCATGTCTAGCCAGGTGCACAGTGAATGCTGGTCATGTTCCATGCTGGCCTTGAGTGGGGTGGTCCCCGTGCAGGGTGGCTGGACACAGTTGCCACAGCAATGGCGTCAAAAGAGGATTACACCCCCTCTTTGTGAGTAGAAGCTCGGAGTTATTTGCTATTGGATGGTCATCTGTTCTCATGTGTTTCTGCCTGCCTCTGTAGTGCAGTTGGTTAGATGCCAGTCTGTGGTGCATGAGGTCCTGGGCTCGAAGCCTGGCCCATTCATGGTAGTTGTGCTGTCCCTTAACCTCACTTCACCTTGATTTGTGTCTTCAGAGCCACTGTTACTTCAAATTGTTATCCTGATGTTTCATAGTGATCTGTAGGCAAGTATTATAATTTTTCCATTCATAAAACTGTAGTGTTACTGCTTAACATCACATTCAGGCAAGTAATTATCTGAAAGACATTTGAGCACCTGGGAATAGAGGTAACTAGGGTACCGCCTACCACACACAACAAATGTGTTATAATTTACAGGAAAATATGTTTATGTAACAATATTCCACATGAATTCATTGAGCCAGTGTACAAAAATAAAAAACACTCTCGACAAGTATGGAATGTTGTTGTTAACTCATTAAAAACACTGTTTGGAAGCCCTCTAACGTAGCTGAGAATGACCTTTTTAAGCTGCCATACTTCAGAATGTTCTAACAAGATGTATAAAAAAAACTGCTCCAGGCAAATGCTTACTTCTGAGCAAAGGCAGTGTCTGATTCAGCTCTCAGTTCCTGTTGTTAAGTCTAGTTGTGTTTCACCATCTCTAGCCTAGCTGTCTACGAGATGTAAAGCACGCTCACCGTACCTTACTTTAAGACATCGAGTTTTTCCTATCATCTTTTACATGTTTGTGGAGGTGGGTAATGCTTTTACACAGCAACCACTTTTTTTCTTGGCTTCATGGGCGAGGTGTGAGCATTTTGATTTGAGGGGAGGGGGGGTAGATAAAGGAACACCAATCCAGCCAATAAAGTCTGTGGTCCTGGTGTGCTCTTATCGGAAAATTGAAATTTCAAGCTGCAAAATAGTGCTATTTAAACAGTTTTTGGACAAGTAATTGTAAAAGTTGTTATTAGAGCTAATAGGTAGAGTGACGCAAAAAGAGGTGCAATAATTGAAAATCGTGTTGCACAATTCTTTTTGTTCTTAAAAATATAAGGGTGGTCTTAAATCTTGCCCTTGTTTTGCATTATGTACTTTGCTATCCTCTTTTAGTTGTGAAGTAGTGAGGTAATTTTCTGAAAGTATGTAGTGTTGGATTTAATTAACTATTGTGTTAGCATAGCCCTCTATTAGAGGTTGTCACGTTTCAGTCTACGAATGCTGAAGGTGACTCCTGCCTTGAATCAGTGGAGAGCAAAGATTCCTATAACAAATACATAATGTCAGGGCAGGATCCATCACAAAAACAACACGGCCAAACAAACTTTTTATGGCTCTTATTATTCAGTTCCAATATAATTTCCAATATTACAATGAACCCATTAAACACCAAAGCTGGCGCAAAACAAAACTGAGACAACCATCAAAATCAGTTTTAAAAAAAACCAAACGGTCTTGGCTTACGCATGGCCCATGCGAACATTAACAGCTTATTATTACTCATTCAACAAGCTTGAGACTGCTGTTAGGATGAAAGAGTTAGCATTGCCCCTCAAGAAAAACAGTAAACCTCCCTCTAGTTCCTAATTTGCCAGCTATATCACTCCACCTCTCTTGCCCAATCCAACTTCTCTGATCTAGCTGCTTATAATAGACAACTATAACAACTCTTTATAGTGCACCTGCCTATATCTGCCTCTCTCTTAACCTGCAAAACCCTTCAGAAAATCACACCTGCTGCTTTAAATTTCCAGGAAAAACTGAACCTGACGTTATATTGTGCAACAATGGTATACGGCCCATCAATTTCACTTTTAAAAAATGTAAATAAAAATATACTAGAAAAAATTGTAAAATTAATTTGAAAAATGTAACCGTCATACAAATGCATCCTACCTGTATTAATATGGTTGATGAGTGAGTGAGAGGGTTTGGTCAGCACTTAACATAGAGGTCTCCAGTGCTGGTGAGGGGTGACATGAGGTGACTATGGAGCAGCGCCGGAGTGAAAGGACGGGGGAAACGGGAGATCCTCGATGAAACCAGCCAACCAACTGTATCGTCTGGCATGATTCCCACATGCGAAAATCTGGGAACCGATCCCGTCAGGATTCAAACCCGGATCGCCTTGATGGGAGGCCACGGAGGCCCCCAAGATGATTGATAAAAGACTCCATCACAAGTTACAAATAGTATATCAAACCAACAAATATACTCTTGAAAGTTGGAACATTACAAGGTTGGTTAATTCGTAGGACATTATTATGTGAATGGAGTTCATATGAGCTTGATAGCGTTTCAGATTTGTTAAGTGCAAGTTGTTTTGTCAGCTAAGGGTTTCTTTCCTGAATATTAAAACTTTTTGTAGAAATGTTTTACTTGAAATGGAAAGCACTCATTAATAAATATAGTTTTTTTAATGGTTTATTATTATTATTGCATGCAGCTGTGTCTTGTAATTTTTTCTTAACTAAAAGATAATTAAAAAGGATGAATTAGCAAATTAACATCTAACAGTTCTGTGCAATAATATTCACACTGTGGTGCTGACAGTTGGTATTTTTCTGTTATTGTTCCGTTCTTTAATATCTACAGTGATTGTTTTGGTTCACCATTCTAGTTTATACAGTTTTTTTTAATAGCATTTTCAAAATTGATTTTTTTGTATCACTTTTGAAAAAAATGTTATATTAGTGCTTAGTAAGCAAAATAGTACAGTAGTAATACCAGTGTCTTAAATATCGTTAAGTCGTAAATACAACAGTACCTTTCCTTTTTCCGTACTGATTTTATGCCAGAAATAGCTGTCCATTCCATTGTACCACTTTACTCGTGTTGTATATATATGTACTCTACTGATCTGGTAGTTTCTATCAAATACCTGTGTGTTTACAAATATGTGTGTTTATTTATTTATTTATTTTTTTTGTGGTGAATTATTTTCTGCTTTTAGCTTTGCTAGAAGGTCAGTTTTTTTAATGCATGCAACTCTCATGCTAGCTTATTATCTGTGTTGTCTGCAGTCTGTATTTCCTTCTGTTAATTTTTACAGCAGAGTCTCGTTAATCCCAACCTCGATAATACAGTTGAGTATACTAAGAACAAATAATATACAAGTTATTGATACAAAATCAAAATTTAATTTTCATATTATGATAATGCAGTAATGAAGCACTGCAACATATAAAAATTACTTGCCACTCTTTTTACGTTAAAATATTATATACAAGCTTAAGTAAATTAGTACTTAGTCCTTTAAATTTTCTGATCTGTGCCAAATTGTAGGGTGGATTTCTGTTGACCTGTAAAGCTGGTAATCTGAACAGGTTTTGGTATCAGTTAGTTTGGGTTACTGGGACGCTACTGTATGTGTTATGTATTTATTGTTTTGCTCTATTATTTTTTGTTCTTTGCCTTTGGCAAACTGCTCTTGAGGTGGAGGTATAGCTGGATAGTTGAGTAGCGGACTCATTTATGCTGCGATCTGTAGCAAGACTGATATGTGGTACTGTGGTTATTGTAGAGCCGCAATTGGGTGTGCGCGTGAACGCAGTGGCCTACACAAGGCCGGTAGGGGCAGAAAAGCCAGACGAAGACAGGAAAGGAGCTGGTGAGTCAGTCATACTCGGTGCTTGCTCTGAAGAGCAGTTACATCACAGTTGCTTTGCTTACTAACATAGTAGTTACTGTATTTGAGGTTTGTTGCTAACAGCAGTAGATTGTTCCCGACACTTGTATGTGATGAACTGGTACTAGTTGATATCTTTAACTGTCTGTAGTCAACATTGAACACTAAGTCTTGTTGGCTTAGTGTTAAAACACTGGGCCCAAGTACAATTCCTCGTCTGATCGTCTTGATATTTTCCAGAAGTACTCTTGGTGAATGCTGTAATGGTTTATAAATATATACCCATGGCCAGTTCCATATCAGTTTTTTGTCAGTCCAAACCAATGACTGCTTGTAATGACATCACAATCAACGTGATGTTATGCGCTATTCACCTCAACATAAAAAGAATGATTACAATTTCCATCCATAGTTTTCTTAATTAGATTTGTAGGCTTTAATCATTTGGTGAGATTTTTTTTTTGTGTCTGCACTTGCAATGGCTACTACTATTACTAGCAATAATTCCTGTATTAAATGTGTTGTATATTGTGCATAGAGTCAGTCCTGTGGTGGCAGCTATGTTTAACTCTTACATTGAATTATGTAGGCCAAAGCTTATAAAGAACATTTACACGTGCCGTATTATTATTCACCTTATTTCAGAAGTATTCAGAAATGTTAATTTATTGCAAAACACTACTGTAAACACGTAAAAATGAAAAATTTAGTGTAACCTGATGCAGAGTATGAGTAATATTGTAATTGAACATCTTTGTCATTATCTCTTTGTGTGTGATGTGTACTCAATGCTGGGTGATATACGAAGCAGTTATGGTCACATTGCAGTGTTATGCAACATTATTATTTATATTATAGTTTTACATTATTATTTTAACATATGCACTCTTTCACCAGATTGGATTCCGATACATGCAAATTTTTATGCTGTATTGGATTTGGTAGAAGAGGTGTTTTGTTACTGCAGTGAATTGGGGTGTTGATTGCAATTATTTGTGTTATGCATGTAGTTTGCTCAAGATTATTCAGGGGAATGACTGGCTCAGGGTCAACGAATAATTAAAAATCATGGTTAATCCAATTATCAAAAAAAATTATAAAATAAATTTTAATTCTTATAGGTAGAGACATGCAAAATTCGCGTTATCATTTGATAGCAGATTAAACTTCACTTTCCTATACATAACAGAGTTTAATCTGCGATTCAATTGGTCATGAACTTTTATGTGTTGTCAGTTACATGTGTTAACGTCTTTACAGAGATTGGCCTCTCTACCGTGTAAGCATTCTCTGTGGCAAGTCACGACAATATCGACCAGCGGGATACGTCGAACGAGCCTATAGTCACTTGGAGTCTAGTCAGCTGTCAGAAAATAATACAAATTTTGCATGTCTCTACTTACAGGTTATCCATGAAAATACAATAAATTCCTGATTATCAGTGATAATCATGGGGACAGATACCACAGCTAAGAGGGGGTCACCCATTGAGATTTGTCAGGTTTGGAAGGGAAAGAAGCAGATGTGGTATGGTAGGAGAAGTGAAAGAGGGGTGGTAGCTACCCCCACTACTTCATGCCTATTTCTCCCCAGTTGGAGAGCTTGGAGGAGGGGAAGGAAGAATGAACTGCTGCATGACCTTGAAGAGGTGGGTGGTGTAACGAGAGGATACCAACAACCTGGCCTTGTCCTAGGAACAACTCCCTTGCCTTGCTCCCCTAATGTGTGGCTGGCACCCTGGCACGAAGCTAGAGACAATAGGGCTAGTCTTGTAAAGCAGCCTTCTCTGTAGCGTAGGCGATAACTTCTGCACCTTTCCCATACGCCTCCTCGATAACCGTGCAACTACTAACCCCAATATTGTGCTATTTGATTTTTCTTATTTCAGTTAGTCCCCTTGCATGAACACCGAAAGTCAGTCAAAATATTAAATTTAATACATATGAATTTTACAATAGAAATGCGTTACTTATTAATTACAAGCAAAAATAAGTGGTGAAAGTAGCAGATGACGCAGCATCCGATGAAAACGACTTTTGATTGGTCCACGTCACAGCTTACGTCGTAAACAGTCCGTGCCCGGCTGACGGCCCGGCGTGTCGTAATGTGTATTTGGTCTGCTGACTACGTCATTTTTTGAAGAATATGTAAATGTGCGGTCTGATATTCCGCAAAAAGCGATGGAAAAAAAGTATCGTAACAGAGTTTAAGTGTTTACACACCTCGGCACGGAACACTATAAATAAATATATTAACAATAGTAATAATAATCTAACAGGCAGTGATTCATGCAACTGTTACTCTCATGCTCGCTGCTACGCCACTAACCAATATACTGTTGAGCCTGTGACGTCAGCCGACAGCCATGATGTGACGTTAAGTTTTTGCAGGCGTTTGAAATGCGTAATTTTTTAATGGCCGTGATGCTGTTAAATTGATTTTAAATGTAAAACCAAATATATGGGGCTACATATTTTTCATGCTGATTATGTTTCAGTACTTAATGAAAATCGCTCGAGGGGCCCATTATGGCTATAATTAGCAATAACAGCAACAAGTATAGGTCACACAAAAACCTCCCTTTCCAAATTGTTATGATTACCAAGAGCCTCGCCGGGAGGACAGGTTAGCGACAACGGCAGTGCAATCAGGTCAAGGGTTGCACAAGACGAGGGCCTCAGCGATTCTCCCCACCGGCACTGAAGTGTGTCAATATAACGCAATGTATCGGGGGAATCGGGGTCTGTCTCTTTCAAGCCTTCCAGCCGTCACCACCTCGCCAGGATGGTCCTGGGTCGAGACCCACGACGTGCCGCCGTCGTCCGTCGATAGCCGAAACAATCATCATCAGCCTCCGGCGTCATACTAACTGTACGGTCTTAGGTGTCCAAAGGGTCACCCATCATACAGTAGAAAAAGGAATTATTTAAACAGCCGCTACCCTACAACCTAAATTATGTAGTACAACCATGCAGTATTTGTAACTAACTTATGTAGAGTAAAGCCACCATAATTATATACATATATCATTTAACCGTAACCCTCACCCTTAAATTAACCACATAACTAGTTCAGTATAAAGTGTCCACCTCTGACTACAGCCACCCAATAGAATAACGACTTACAAAAAAATATTCATTTTGTAACGAAATGCACTCTTATACAATATACCAAAGCTTACAAAGTCTTAGGTGGTCAACGATTCTTCTTCAAATCTAAGGTGTACAAAAAAGTCTACCTGACTACAAGGGCAAAATCCTGACCATGAAAAAAAGAATAATATTAATTAGGCGCTGAAATGTAATAGGTAAAAAAATATGTAGTAACTGTGAGCCAAATATCGTCTGACGTGTATTCGCAGGAAAGTGACCATATGCTAGCGTCGCGATTTTTCAGTGCGTCAAAGATTTTATAATTTTGCTAAGACTATAATACAATGCTAAATAATGTGATGTTTTTATTGGTATTATTATTTAGTAGTGTTTGGTTATAAAAGGTGTAAGAATTGGGTATACAGTGTAGCAGTGTGGAATGTCTAGGTAACCTTGAGTATTCACTAATTGCACTCGTGTATTGCATACCAACACACTTGTACCACTCATTGTGAAGACTCTAGTGATGCCCATATCTGGAGTCCTAGATACATGTGCAGAACACTTATGCCAGCAAGAACCTTAGAATAAGAGTGACTTAATGACAAAAAACCAAACTAAACAACTGGAAATAATTCATTCAGTTGCTAAAATTTTAAATCATTAATTTACTTAAGATTCTGGGACCATGGAAAATACTGAAAAGTAATTTATTTAGCTGACAAAATATAAGTAGTGTAAGGTAGTTATGAGCTTAATTTCGTATTACCACATCCTTGACAAATCATAACTAGCTTTAAAAATATTTCACGAAAATAAAAATATGTTGCAAAATATTTAAATTAGATCAATACAAATTCAAATCGATAATTCCTGGCAAATAACGTAATTAATTAAGCAAATAAAATTACGTTACTGCGATCGTCCGTCTGGCTACTCAATTTTCTTACTTAGCTTCAATCACACCTTAACTCTTTGCTAGATAAATATTAAAATATATCCACGGCTATACTCTAACTCTCCCGAGTGGTAGGCACAGAGCTTAGAGGAAAACTCAACACTGATGAGTATATTTTAATAGCCATTCCAAAATAAATCTAAAATCTTTATAATACTGGAATTTCAAAAGCCCGAGAATAAACAAAACATCAATTTAGCTGGTAGAAAATAGTTTGACGCATCTGAAGTTAGTATGAAAAGATCTGCGGCATTCTATTCCTCGCTTACACCCGTAAGTAGTGATGGCGTCGTACTAGGATCAGCAATTTCTTCCTTGATCACTAATATAAGTTCGTAGAGGTCTCGTGAACTCTTCTAAATATTAGTACAAAATATACTTTTAATAGTGTACATTTACTAATATTTTTTCACTACAAGACGTGTTTTAATGAATTAATCAGTGTGCCGAAAATGTATATTTATGTATTTTATGACATTTGCCACAAGTTATTTACTAAGGGGAAAACTGAATCTATGTATATGTATACATTTAAAACAATACTTGTATTTGCTGCAGATTTTAACAAACGTCCACAGATACATTTTTTTATATTCAAACAAAATACCAATCAAGTCATATAAAGTGATACAATTAACTAAATATAATGCAGTAGTAGAGTATAACATACAAAAATCCATGGAAGCACGAAAAGACTATCACTTACAATACAACGCACATCACACAGTGTTTCCAGGTCATGTCTAGCACTTGATATAGCAATAACAACATTCCGATTTCATATTAGGCCTAGTCAGTCACCTAGCAAACTGTCGTTTATGATTTTTCTGGGGGAAAAAAAGAAATACTGTCTAATGTGTAAAAATACAACGCAGTTGACAAAAATGCCTTCTACATCAGAAGAAAATACTTGAAATTAATGCAAGTGAGCAAAAATATAAATGTATTTCCATTGGATTACACTGAAAAAAAAAAGTATAGTTGTACGTACTATACTTGTGATAAAATAGGGACAATAAAACAGTTTGGTTGTCGGTACTACTTTGGACAGTTCCTTCAACAATCTGATTTGTAGAAGAAACAAAGAACCTTGTTGCTTTTACACACCAGATGGTAACTTCTACAAAACAGATTGTTGAAGGAACTGTCCAGAGTAGTACAACAACCAAACTGTTATATTGTCCCTATGCTCTTATTTCAGTGTACATGCGACTTGAACCTCCATCGTTTGGCGACAACCTACATTAATCAATAAAAGTTTTAATGGTCACTTTGAGTTTTCTGCTTTACCAATAGTGCTTTCACTTTCATAAATAAATTTATTTATTTATTTCTAGCAACCATTATGTAATCAGGGTTTCTTATTTCCATTGACCTTGTATTTCTAGGATCTACGATTTCAGGCAACAAACATTTCATATAAAAACGAACCAGCCTGTCCCATTTGCATTCTTTAATTATTTTATCCTTCCCTGTGCTATAGCATCTACTGGGAGTAAGACTGTAGCAGATAAAGGTCACTTCACTTCAACTATAGCTCCATCACCAGGAAGTCAGTCGGGAGTGGCAGCTAAAAACTCCAACTCTTCATCTGCAAATAGACCACGCGGGTTAATGGTTCTCCCTAAACAAGCCTGCTATTTTCTATTGCAATCTGTTCGCTTTCTCGTCCATACAGAATAGCTTCTGTCTGTAAAGAGTTCCCGTACATTACCCTCTTCACTAACGCGTCGTTGCACGGCGCTTACATACTGAACCAAAGTGTAACGCAGTTAACAACTTCCTACGCTCTTGTATCCACATGCCACTCCACTTTGAAGAATAGTTAGACGTTCCAACTGTTTTCTTTGCTCCTCAGTTCTTTTTAGAAAATTAACGAAGGCCAACTGCTCTCTTTCGTTGTCATCTTGCTGTATGTCTGGTCGTTGTGCATTAGGTCCATAAAATTTGTCTTGACTTTTCGAGCCCGAGAACAACTTCTTGGAACATTTTTTCGTTTTATTCTTTGCGTTTATTTTGTAATCAGTCTTGTATTTTCTTTTTAGCTGGGTTTTCTTGCAGAAGATGCCAGGACTTCTGCCATAAAATTTATTGTGTATTGTATAGTGAGCGGTCCCACCCTGTAAAAAAAATTTTGTGCTTTTACAAAGAATTTTACAAAAAGAAAAGCCTTGGAAACCCAGTTGCCAAAGAAATTCCTTGTAAAAGTACAATGGTTATCCTTGTAATAGAATACAAAGTATATGTTTGTAAAATTACAAGGACTAGCCTTGTAGCTGTACTTTCAATAAGGGAGAAAAATACATTTAAATGTTTATTGTACTTCATACGTTACACTGAACTTATTTACCAAATAACTTATGAATAAAGGACGTAGTCAAGAGATTATTTTGAAACAAAAATAAATAAATCTCGGGAGGTGCTTAGTGTTGAACCACTCTCCCCAGGCTTAGAATCTACGCATCTTGCCCCCAGGCCACCGTGACTTACATATTGGTTGGTCTTTATTTATTTGTATACATTCAATGTAAAGTTCAGTAATAATTCTTCCTTTTAAACCACGCAATTAATATAAATATTCACTTTATTCCAGAAAATACTTTTCAGAGATTGTGATCTTTGCATAAGTAATTTCCGACGAACTAACAATTTTTGTAAGCTACACATTTTATTCTAAGTTTTTTTGCAAACAAAATCCTTTTAACGTTATAAACTAATAATTTTACAAGGAATATTTCCAACATTTACAAAAGTTTGTACAACTACGAAGAAGTGCCTTGTCATATGTTACAAAATAATTTACAGTGCAGGAACTGTCTGTATAGGTACAAGGATTTCCTTTGTAGTATTACAAAGTTTACCTTTGTAACTTCATAAACTTATGATTTTACAAGGATATTCTTTGTACTTTTACAAGTACTTGTAAAAGTACAAAGAATATCCTTGTAAATTTTACAAAATTTTTTTAGTGTGAGTGTCGTGTTGTAATACCGCTCCAAGACATCTGGTCTTGTAGCTATTTCCTGTCCAAAAGTTGATTCTTTTACCTCCACTGTACTTAGCTACCGCCGAGTTGTAATGCTCGGCAGCATTGTTGTTCATGCAGTGCAGTAGGCTACGGGTATTCAATGTGAGATGTTTTACTGCTAACATGATTTAAGCAAAAAGTCCAGTCAAAAAGTCCAGTGGCGATTAGGTCACTAACTATGTATACTGGATTCTTCTTTGCTCGTGCTATCACAGAAGTAACCACGTTCTGCGCAAATGCTATGATCTCCAAATATGTGATGATACCCATTCAAAATGTCTTTTCTCAGCTTTGAAATGCTGTGCTCAATGTCAATAGCCATACCTTTGTTTCTAAACATTACAGCTTTTTTAACGGTTGTTCTTCATTGTAAGGGTAAATATTTATTTATGTCAAACTGGGTATCTTGGCTAGGTAAAAGTTAAATTCGCTCCGACATTCCAACTTCTAGCTACAGCGTACGCGAATGGAATTTTTTAAGCACACGAAGAGGAATCCTATCACTCCCGATAAAATAAGAATGCAGAGAGTATCGTATTAGTATTTCCATTATGTAACGCATTCTACACAGTTTTATCGACAATTCCCGTTCCAATTATGTTTCACAAGCGAGTATAAAATATGTGCCAAGGCATCAAGCGTGACGTAAGAAATACGCCACACACACAAATACACTAGACCTGAATATACGAGTACTTTAAAAATTATACTCCACGAACATTATACAAACATCTATCGATCCGAAACAGAGTCGCTAACGAGAATCATTTTAATACATAGACACACCTGCATTTCGCGAAAAGATAGTGTGCCTGGTTGTATTGCATAACACTTGAGCTCGTGTTCATGTCACTGACTATGTGTTTACAACTGCATACTGCACGTCTGTGGTTCTACCCGCAAATCACAGACGTGTGGTGTCGCAGTAACCTTGTTCTGACTGGCAAGGACGTCCCTGCACAAAGGCACGCAGCCAATAACCACGAAGCAGAACTGCAGATGTGCACGTGTGGCATTGAAACTAACTGCGGCAAAAACCCTTTCACCAAAAACAGGTGCCTTTATTCACACATTATTTTACCAAAAAAATAAATAAATGTTTTATTTTCCCTCATGAATGTACACGACTATATCGTTGTTGATGAGCATGAGTCAATTTTTTCAAAGAGGCTGACAGAATGCACGCACGTTCTTTCATCAGTGAGTTACAGTTGCGTGGTTTTGACATAAACACGAGAGCAAGAGCGAGAGGATGAGAGGAAGCTCTCACGGCAAGGTTCGGCAAACCGCGCGTGTTTCTTCGTGTACATTCGGCCAGGGTGGGAGGAGGGTGGTCCAACAGTCTCCGTGGATGCGCTCGAAGTAGGGGAAGGAACTCGCAGTGGTGGGGGAACATCATTCCGGCGCGCTCTCTAGTGCCGAAACGCGGAACAACGTAAAATAATTCACTTCAGTTTTCGTGACTAAATGGCTGGCGATATATATACAAATGTATATATTTTCGAAATCCTTACGTCCATAGAATTCACGCTATAAGAAAAAAAAATTATACCTAGTATTTGGAAAATTACGAATTTCTCTTTTTTTTATAATTGTTTCATCAGTACTAGGATTAAAATAAGCTTATAGCGTAAATTTCAGGACCTTTGTCTGTTCAGAGTTAAAATATTACTTTGTTCCGATACTCCAACTACAACCGACAATAGAATTAAATCGTACGTTTTTCTCATGTAAAATATTGTCGTGAGACCCCACCTTAATCAATAATCACGTATAATCCGCAAATGTAGTAAAACATGTTCTCTAAATATATATCCATTGTTGAAATCTGCTTTATGTAGAGCTTCTTCAAGACCTGGCAACTACTTGCAATCCAGCCCACAAACATACTGTGAGAACACTGCTGCCATCCATTTATTCTAAATATGCTTAAAGTATTTACTGTGTAAAGACTTCTCCTAAAGGTGTGTTGTTTCGTAATTTTGAGAGTTTGATTGATACTGTATCAGAAATACTTATGAAGAACAGTAGTGAAGAAATAATTTGGCTGATGTGTGCTGTTTTTTGTGTGCTAATGCTATATATAGTCTGTACTCTATAAGTTTGCCTAATTTTGACATTTTCTCTTCTGTGAAGATTGTCTGTAAACAGGGTTACTAAGGCATCGTTTTTTCCAGGAAGTCATTGGTGGTTTCAAGGTGAATATAATAGAGCTGCCAGAAGAGAAATGTCAAAATCTGGCAGTCTTATACAGTTTATGCTGTATATGATATAGTGTTGTGTGTATAGTGTGCAGTTGAACCTAGCATGTAGCATGCTTATATAACAGTTGACAGCATGCTATACTCCACACATTCTCTTGTTGCATTGACAAGCTTCCGCTGCTCGAATGTTGCATCGAGGTAGAGACTGAAATTATGTTACCTGATCATGACCATGCCTGCTGATGCACTTGCAGTCCGCTTAGATTTAAGATAGAGAAACTCATTATTTCTTCTAATTTCAGACAATTTGAGGACTGTGGGAATTCAGGTCAGTACTTTCAGAATAGAACGTATTTAATTTTCTGTGATAATTTTAGTACTGAAGGCTTCCTGTATCATCTGAACACTATCAGTAAGCTTACCTAGTTTTTGTTAATAAAAAATTTTATACGTGAAAGATCCATAAAACTTATAAAGATAAGTTAATTTTGTTGTGGCACCTGTTATCCCCTGATGATCCTTGGCATCACCGTGGCCGCTGCACCCTTGAAAATTCAGGGTAAGGCCTCCTCAGTTGCTATAAGTCCACTTCTTGTCACCTCTGTCGCTTCTCTTCTGATCTTCAGGCATCGTTTTCGAGCTGCCATTGTGGCAGGTTGTTATACACCTATAAATCACATAACCTGCAGCCGATTACATCTCTGACAGTGTGGCATGTGGATAATTGTTCCACCTACTTGGTTCCTCTCCTCTCCTTGGGTACAGGTACTGTAGAGGAGAATGATGACAGGAGTTGGTCCATTTTGGTAGGCTGGCTGAGTGGTCTGTCAGCTGCCATCACCATGATCTAGACCAGGCAAGACTAAGCTGCCAGTGTCCGTCTGGTACAATAAAGTTGTCACCAGGCTGGAGCATGGTAAGCCCCTCGAATGTTCACACGTAGTCTGGGTGGACCGGCTCTCTGGATCAGTCTCCCCATTGGCCCAAATATCCTGCTCTGATTTCCTAGTGATTGCCCTGTTAGCATGACTGTCAGTAATGACATGAGTTGCAAGTGAGATGGGGTTTACCTACTACAGAATGAAGAATGTTTCAGGCACTCTCTCTGTTGGGCAACAGTGTTCATCGTTAATTTCAAACATTCCCTGATACACTAGCTTCTACCTGGCGCAGGGCAGGCTCTTACCCCGGACTCCACTTCTCCTACTACTCCGCCCCTGACACGTAGGCTTCCTGCCTATATGTACTACCTCTGCATCTGATGCATGCTCGTAGCTGACCAAGAATTCTTCAGTGCTTCTTGGGAGGTGCTGTTTCTGCCATAGAACAGTGAAAGAAAGCCACTGATTTTTTTCCTAACCTACCCTAACTACTGTGTTATCCCTAACTACTGTGTTATGTTGGAGGCCCGGGGAAGGAGCGGGACTAAGTGTGTCTTAGGGCTGAGCCCCATACGCCTACAAGGGGGAAGTTACATGCAGAGGAGGCATGCTCATGCATCGCGGCAGAGAGGGAGTGGGCAGACATGGCCGCGATTGGGCCATGTCTACCTCCCTGAGTGTACCTATAGGTAAGCCATACTCTAAAAAGAGAGAGGGAAAAACCGACATAGTACCATAAAAACCCTCTCGACAGAATAGGAGTGTAACCACTCAGCAGTTACATGCATTAAAAATAAAAATGACACTGGAAAAGTAGGAAGGTCCAGGTTGTTAGTAGAGTTGTGAAGTAAGAAAGGGGGCAGGGGGGGGGGAACTGTATTTAATTTCTTTAATTTCCTTTTGTTTTCATTTAAGGAGGGCGCTGGTTTTAACCAGGGCACTGTGGGTTAGCACAGTGCCCTGGTGGAGAACAAGGTTATAAAGGCACCTCGTCCTCCAGAATGCCACTGAACTGGCCACGCACCTTCTTATATGTATTCACACTGGGGGCAGAGCACATACACAAGGGGTGGATGGCCAGCTGTCTGCTTGTGCCTCCGTTACCCCTCAACTCTGCTGCAATGCGTGCACTGAGGGAGCAATAAGGACCTGCCGGCTGGATTAACAGGCATCTGGAACGGAGATCGTGCTCACCATGTCAGCGGTGCGTGGTCTGCAGTTGGCCTGGTACCATTATACATGTCTTGCATCGCCACTTACGTATTTTAATTATGCATTGCAGGGACGTCATCATCCCATATTCGAGCACCTGGGGTGGGGAGAGTTGCCAGTACAATCCCTCGTTGTACCCCTTACGGACTACGTAAATTTATTTATTTACTATATTTTCTACTATCATTTACTGTACTATTCATATAAATATCTTCTGTAAAGATATTTCACAAAACCCTTCATGTTATAATAATCATAATTTAGCAATTTTGTAACATGCCTGAAGATTATGTGATAGGCATAATCTTTTCGTACCCCGACGTGCTATGACCTATAATACTACTTACCAAGCCTAGTGTGCATGCAGTTGGAGAGTGTTAAGTCTCGACTACTATCATAGCTGCTGAAAGGTGAAGTACTGCATTATGGGAAATTCAGTATCCTTATCTTGTGACATGCCATCCCTCATTGCATCAGTAGAACTCCTTATTTACACCCCCTGTTTTTACACTTTCCCACATTTTACACATACTTTTTGTGGTTACACTTTCCTGAATTTTACAATTTTTCCAGGTCCTTTGAGAAGTGTAAAAAAGGAGTTCCACTATATGCTACGGACTGTTCTGTGCAGCATACTAGTACCATGCTGCTGCAACGTGTGCTACATTTCAAACTCTCATGGTGCTCGTAACTGGACTCAGAAAATAGCTTAAGCGACTAACTTGGGGGAGAAGCCACATTTCAGTTCTTGCTCTTAAAATAATTGTTCGCCACAATTGGAAAAAAACAACCTAGCAGCCTTCTGCATCATTACTACCCACTAAAAAGTTGTTAGAAAGCATTGTGACACTTCAAATAATATGAAGGAAAGTCCAAGCAATCAAAATTAGAGATCGCAGCAAAAAAATTACCGTACACAGGGTGACGAGTTCGGCGAAAACACTATTTATTGAGCCTGCTCTTTACATCACTCTAGTCACAAATGCAAATAATAGTGGCTTGCTGTCTCTCACATATGCACTGTATAAAGTTACATATTAAGAAAAACATGAAATCAGGGCTACAGCCATTGTGATGCAACTGCTCTTGTCGAAGTTGCATATCAATATTCTCAGTACATGATGGAAACAAATTGCCGACCATCAAGATGGTCACACACACACCTATGTAAAGTAAAATTCATCTCGGCAGAAAAAGCTACTAGCCTCCATCTCGTACATTATTATCTTTCTAGAAAATAACAGCAACTAAAATCCTCGGAACTTGCTAAAAATACCAGGAATCCAAACAGAAGGGTTGTGCCTTGGACAAAAGGTCACAATTACATAATTATAAAAATTTCAATATTAAATTGACAATTTTGAATATCTGAGACTGCAAAACTCTGTGTTAACACGAAATACAATTTTCACCCATAATATATCAATTATGATTCTTTGTTCAAAAATGTCCTATCACAATGCAAAATACTCTGAAATACAGAAAACAACAAATGCGCACTCTTTGCAATGCTGTAAAGTAACACTGGCTACTCTGCCGTCCCTTGGCCACATATGCAGGTGAAAGAAATATTTTCAAGAGAGTTCAATTTTGTAAAAGAGGTTGAAAATACTGGAATTAGGGTTACAGGTACTATACATGCACATTGAGTTACAACTCCTGACTCATAACATTCAAGTGTACACTCCATGACGACTTGTGATTTGCAAGATGGCAGAGAGCAAAATATTTGCTCATGTCTCACAAAATCTGTGAAACATGCAATCGTTTTGGAAATTAATTATCAAAATACGCAGAAAATAAACCAAAATAAAAGAAAATAAAATATGACTAAAGTACCGCAAGTATGTAATTGTAAAGATTTTAAAGTTAAACTTAAATTACAGAGACTGGAAGAATCTGTATTTACATTAAACACACCATCAACAACAAGGCCTTCAATACTTTAGACAATAATGTCAGCAAACTCTGCACTACATGATCCTTCCAACAATATGACAAATCTGTAATATACAGCTGTCTGTTCGTTTTCTATGCATACCTGTGCTATTTATCTGATTACAATGAATCTGGTGAGTCGTGCATGCGTCCACAAAGGTTCCTGCCCAAACCACACATTTTTTTGGAAGGGGGGGGGTTGAATGTAAAACAGAGTAGAGATGCAGAATGAGGTACTCAAAAAATTTAGTGAAAAGAAAAAAGAACTTTGGTGACTAGTGAGTGCACCCACAAAGATTTATGCCCAAAAAAAATACCTGTGGCAGGGAAGGGGCAAATGGGGTAGAGGAGCAGAATTTAATGGGCATTCAACACATGTTGGGACAGCTAGTACCTAAATAAAAAGGAAACAGTAAATACAGCACAGTGTTCCCTCTTTATGCCTTTATGCAATGTTACAGGTTTTTTTATGCAAGCCTTTGTATACATATTATAAATTTTAGCAACTTTTAGAGAAATATACATTATTCTTAAAAATGACCAAATTTTGTGTATTTAACATAAAATGTAACTATAGTTTGTGCAGGATATAATATAGTCAGCAACAGTGGCGAAACAAGGTCTCCAACTTAGGGAGGGGCAGGTAATTTGCTCCCCCCCACCTTTTTTTTTTTTTTTTTTTTTTTTCAAGTAAGGAATTTGAAATTGCTTTACAAATGTTAACTTTATTTTTCAAAATCTACAAGCAAAGATATATATTTGACCAGCAGGCCTACTTTACACAGACATTTCCTCAAAAACAAAATAAGACAACAATTGGGTGCCCATTCACTACTGTTTTCAGCGCCCTTTCCAACTTTTAGGGAAGGGGGGGGGGGCAATGTATACCCTGCCCTCCCCCTTCCAGTTGTTACACCACTGGTTAGAAAAGAGTTCTTATAATGGTATGATTATTATAGCTTGTGGAGAGTGATTGAAAAACACTTGAAAGTGTTTCAAATTCTCAGTAGCATGAACATACATTTCATTTAACATATTTTTCTTAATTTTTCCTGATCACCAACATATTTCCTCAATTTGTGTGTTGGCACATGTGATGTATTTTCAGGGATGTAGCCAACCATTTCTTTCGCAGAGGTTTGGGGGGGGGGGGCGGTATATTACCCATACCCATCACCCCCCCCCTCCAGAAAATTTTGGTTTTTTAGGTGGTGCAAAATGGTGCTATTTAAGAACTTTGCGAACCAAAAAATTAATATACCACTTTCAGAAATGTTAATAATTTTTGGGATAAATGATGGTTAAAAAGTGAAAACCTCTATGCTGATGTATGAATTTGTGTGTGTGTGTGTGGTGGGGGGGGGGGATATATCTTACGCCCCTATGTATTTCTCAATCTTATATCTATATTTGGGTTGTTTGCACTTTGTTTTTGTAACTTTATTTTCTATCAGTGTTTTGACTAGACTGGAGTACTGGGAACTAAAATGGTAGCGTAGCCTGTGTATGTACGTTATTACTGTGTATTAAAACTAGTGTGAAACCAGTAAAAACTGAATAGAGTCACAAGAACTAAGTGAACTGTCCATTGTGGACAAATTAAAAGAACCAAAGGACTTTCAGCTGTGGAAATCCAAGGTAATCATTTTGTTCAAGGCACAAGGGCTTTATGGTGTTGTGTCAGGAGAAGCCAAAGTTCCCGAAAAGGATGCATAGGTCTATTTAGATTGTATATAAATAAGGATGCCAAAGCCCAGAAAATTATCTTCACAACAATTGACAACCAATTACACATATTTTGACATGCAACACTGCATCAAAAATATATTAAAGCCTGTGTGACATTTATGAACATAATGCTTCACAACAAAAACTTGATCTCATGCTAGACTTTGTTGATTACAAATATGCATCTGGTAATGACATTGCAACTCACGTCAGCAGACTGGAAAATTTGGCTTTTTGACTGAAAACTGTAGGAAATGCCCTGATAGTGTGTTGATTTCTAAAATCCTGACAACTTTACCTGTAAGCTACAACCTTTTTCTCAGTGACATGAATGAGGAATATTCTTCAAAGTTACAAAGACTTCAGAATTCCTGCGTATGTTTTATTTTCAATCTAAAACGAAGGGACCATATTACACCATATTATGGAAAGTTAAATTGGCTGCATTTGAAGGGAAAGCGTAAACTTAAATCGCTGTTATTACTACATAGAACTCTGTCTTGTAACCAACCTAAATATTTATATTCACGTTTCGAGTTAATAGTAAATAAACACAATCGCTGAACTAGGTGCGCAAATTCAAAAATGTTATCTTTACCAGCCTATAAATCGCAAAATTTTGCTAAGTTATTTTGTGTATCTGTATCTAAAGTGTGGAATGAACTCCCAGCGGAAATAAGAGCCATAACTTCTACATTGGGCTTCAAAAACCATTTAAATAAGAAAGTATTTTTCAAGCAGCAGTCGTAACTTGAAAATTCTTGTTTCCAAAATTAAGTTTTTCATATTTTTAAATGATTAGTAATAGTAAGTTATCTTTAACATTAAACCTGTTACTTTATTTTGAATCAGAAGTTGTTACTTTAAAATGTTTGTACTAGATCATATATCAGAACTTAACTGATTAATTATTTTGTCTTATTTTACATAATTTTTTTTTTTGTTAAAGCAAATCATTTTCTAAAAAATAGACATAGTTGCATTTGTAAATGTAAATTGCATCAGTTTGCCAATGTTGATATGTTTAATTTATTAATAACTTTATAATGTATAATTACCATGGTTAAATGTAAGAAAAGGCATACGCCTTAATTTCACCATGTAAAACTAAGACGTAAATAAAATAAAATAATATAAACATTTATTTGAGCTTTACATGAGAATATTTGCGTAAGAAATATTCTGTATGGTTTTAAAACTTACCCAGGACAGTCAAGACTACATTATGAAAGAGTAAATGCCAAAGTACTTGAAATTGGTTTTATAAACTACTCATAAAATTTTTTAGGATGTTCGTTCAATGCAAGAGTAAGAAAGCATGCCTTCACCCACCATCACTGTTGAGGAATGTGCATTATTTGATAACTCTCGTTACTTTTTTTAGCATTGTTTTATTAAATATAAAACATTTCCACCACTTCTACTTTCAGCTAAACCCCAATTTTAAACTATGAACTTGTGCTGGTCTGTTAAGTGCCATGTAGGTAACGAAAGCTAAAACACTTGCACAAACTTCAACTTGCGTTGACATTGGGCGCATTCTACCACAATTTTCATCACAATTTTTTATTTGTACCAGATGTTTTTTTTTTTTTTTTTCTTATTTTAGACACAAAATGTGAGTAAATTGGGCTCTTATGAAATTTTTTTTATCTCTCATAGTTTTGCGTAATGGCTTGTTAAAGTCATATTTTGCATGTTTTCATTTTAAGGGCTACACGAAAACCAACTGATACACCAAACTCAAAAAAATCACAGGGGATAAAAACATTGCATTATTTGTACTTAAAAAAATTATTGAATTTTTAAAATTTTTTATTTTCAGTTTCAGAATTTTTTTAAATACAAATAATTTTTATTCTTTAATTTTTATGAGCGTGACATTGTAGACTGCAATGAAGAGAGAGAAGGAATATATCTGAGCTGCAGGAAAGCAGCAGGGCAGGTTTTCACGTGGACAGAGACTGAACCTTTTCAATCAGTCTGTGCTTGATAGATTTATCGTGAATGTTTGAAGTGCAGTCTGTTCTATCAACAATGAAAATTGCTCTTCAAGTTTTATGTGTGTTGAATAATGTTCAGTTAATTTTGTGTTGGTTTTTGAAAATGGAAAGTGGTTGTATGGGACATCACCTACAAGAAAATTGTTCAGATCTAAATCTAATTCACGCAGTAAGTTGCACAACAGAACTTACTCAATCAGATAGAGAACTTTTAGAGGTAAAAACTAAATGCTCCAATGTTCAATGTGTGTGTTTATATCACAGGTGTAATTTCCTGTCAAATTTTGAAATTCTTCAAAAAGTGTGTAGTGACCCTTTTACGAAACATAAGAAGAATGTACATAAAGGCCTCAAGACTATTTATTTTTCATTTTACAAGAAATATCATGAGTCTGTTGATCTTGTGCCAGGTAAAAAACTCTCTATATCCTGCAGAAAATTAGTGGTTCAAGAAGCAAAAGTTATTAAAACAGAGCAAGAAAATGAAAGTAACTCATCAGAGTGTGATTATGAACCAGATAATTGTTTTACCATAGAGAAACTCAGCAACAGCTGCAGGATGATGGACTGTTCACCAGTCAAGGTTAAAAAAGAAGGATAAACGAGAGAACTTCATACGTAAAGAATTAAGCACAGCGGGTACATGAAAGTTTCACAGCACAGGCAAGTGAAGCTCTAAATATATACAACCCAATATGCTTTGAAAGAACCAGCAGTAAATATAGAAAGACTTGTACTAATTGTAATACACTAATGGGAAATTTGAAGGTAAAATATGTAGTCAGTACATAATATAATTCAGAAAGTCCAGATACTGACACTTGTCCCAGAATCATGGAGTATAAAAAAACTGTTGTTTATTTTGGAGCAACAGAATATTTGGGGAAAAAAGCCAAGAAGGTTTTACAGGAGGATGGAGTTTTAGGAACAACAGACCAGATAGAAGGAAAGGACATCCCATTAGTGAAGTCACAGCTAAAAGAGTAGAAGAGTTTTATTATGACGATGATGTAAGTAGAATTTCACCATATGTAAAGGATTGTGTGTCTGTTCCAAGTGAGAAAGGAAAATGCAAAATGTTGATATTGCACAACTTAAAAGATCTATATTTTGAATACAAGGAAAAATATCCCGATGATACATTAAGGATAACAAAGTTTTGTGAATTATGCCCAAAAGAATGTGTAACTGTAAACAGCTGTGGCATTGATTCTGTGTGCGTCTGCATACATCACAAAATGTCAAACTTATGATGCAAAGTGTTGGTCTTAATATACCATACCAAGAACTCCTCCAAAAACTCGTATGCAACTTATCCTCTGAAGAGTGTATGCTGCACCGTTGTTCTAATTGCACATATACATCCTTGCTCCATGAATATATATCATGCAAATGGAATATTTAGTCAATCGAGAGACTGTGGAATTCATGCAGTGGCTGTGTACGGATAGATCAACACTGGAAACTTTGATAAAATTGGTGGATGACTTTGTAGAAATAATGGTAGTGAAGTTGGAAGCTCTCACTAGACATCACTTCACAGCAAAATCTCAAAGCCAGCATATGAAGAATGTGACAATGAACTTAAATGACAAAACTTGCTTGATTCTTGCAGATAATTATACATGTATACTCCAAGATGCTGCTCAGGGTTTCCACTGGCACATCATCCAAGTAACTTTGCATCCATTTGTGATTTATCACAACAGTGTAGGAGAAATTCTCAACAAGTATTTTTGTATCATTAGTCACTGTCTCAAACATGATAACACAACACTTTTTGCCTTTCAAAAAACAATGTTGCAACACATCCAGTCGGAACTACCGCACATTGAACACATTGTTTACTTCAGTGATGGTAGCTCTGCTCAATACAAAAATTACAAAAACTTTATAAACTTATGTCCTCATGAGGATGATTACAAACTTAAAGCTGAATGGCATTTCTTTGCTACTAGTCATGGAAACATTGTGTGTGAAGTTGTGGGTGCAACTATAGGAAGGTTAGCAGCTCGAGCCAGTTTACAAAAAACTACTGGCTGACTTATTCTTAGTGCTGTAGATTTATTCAAATTTGCTGAGGAAAACATTTAAGGTATGAAGGTGTTTTTCATATCATCATCAGAAGTTGACGCAAACAGAAACTGTCTACAAGAGCGCTACAACAATGCTGCTTCAGTTTCAGGAACAAGAGAGAATCATTATTTTGAACCCCTTAACAAATCAACCTTGCTTGTAAAGCGTGTTTCAAATTCTGACATTTCTTTCAAGGTGTCTGTTGGGCCTCTGAAAAAAGAGGAGTTTATCAGTATAATACCTGAAAAGTATTACGCAGTTATTTACAATAAAAAGTGGTGGATAGGGAAAGTAGTTAATGTAAGTTACAGTGACAGAGATGCGAGACTTCAATCCATGCATCCTAATGGACCTTCTGGGTCATACTTCTGGCCACATTATGAAGACTTTTGTTGGCTACCATTTGAAAACATTATTAGAGAAATACCTGTTCCTTCTCTGACAAGTTTGTCAGCTCGCACTTATGTTGTTGAGAGTAAAACTCAACATAACGTTAATGAACTAGCTAAGTCAAAGTTATGAAATATAGTACTGTATTTACATTAATTTGGCAAGAAGTAGTTAAAATATGTAATGTGTCACTTGCACTGGTAAATCACACGTGTAATGTTTTTATTCAGGCCTTGGATATTGCAAAAAGCTGTATAGATGTCATTGTTATGTATAGAGTCACTTGCACTTGATTAACTTTTTTTTTGCTTGTTGATAATTTCCAATAATTAGCCTGTCAGAAGAATATAGCTAACCTTTTTTATAATTGTTGTAATTATTGCAAAAACTTTTGTAGTCATCACATATTCATATCATTGACATTAATTATTTAGATCATTTACTTCTATCAGATGTTTGTAATTTTATTAGTTAATGGAAGAGGTTGTGTGAATATTGTGGTATTAAGGCTATGTCACTTGCACTGTGTATTTGTTTTGTGTAAATAAGTAGATAATTTTCATCAGACAGGAAACTAACTAATCTAAGTATTTTAATTATTTTATGCTAACCGGTTGTTTTCAGTCTTGTACTTTTTATATGTTGAAATTATTTTTATTGCTTCCTGCAAATTCATAAATACTGGTACAATATGGTAAATTAAAAAAAAAATATTATTTTTTCAAAAACAAAAAAAAAAAACACCCTCTTAAATTTTTTACTACATTTAAAATATGTGGTAAGATGATTGTAGAGAAAAAGTTTCGAAGGTGTGATATTCGTAACTTAAGAGTAATAGTAATTTTGTAAAAACTAAACATTTTGTATTGTATGCAAATTAATTTTTTTAATTTTATTTTTTTGCAGGTTTTCTTTATATACTTAAAAAGAGTTGAACATTATCTTTCATTTGACAACTAATTGAACCTGATAATAGCTTAAAAACCAAAAGAATTATAACAATTTCAGTCAACTGATGTAGGTAATTAAAGAACATAAATTGCTGCAAGGTTTCAAAATTAAAAAAATTATCCTTCCTCAGGTTTTCCTCGAAAAATTCTGAAAAAAATTATCTGTTCTTATTTTATGTGTACCTACCTTGGATAAAAATTTGAACAAAATCTGTGCCATTGAAGCACATGGCCCTAGATGATTTGATATGAAATGACCCATTTGGGACTTAAAATGTGCATAAATTATCTGCAAGTAGGTTCATGAATGTTCGTTCTTAAGGAGAATATACTTCACATTATTGCATTCGAATAAGAACTAGCACCTCATTCATAGCAGTTAAAACAAACTTATGTGTTATTTATGTAAACTTTTTCCCGTGAATATTGCAGTCTTTGTCTATCTCGTGCATTAAGAGGAAGAGAGAAGTTTAATTATGTGTGAGGAGGATGGCAGACTTGACCGTAGCATGTGTGTGTGTGTTTGTGTGCAGGCAGGGAGCATCAGTCACGACTGGACCAGGTGCAGGAGGATGCGATGCGCGTGCAGCTGCAGTATCAGCGTGAGTTGGAGCGACTTGAGAGGGAGAACAAGGAGTTACGCAGGCAGTTGCTGCTGCGCGATGCCAAGCGTCCTGCCAAAGTTGCCAAGGTTAGCTTCTCTTCTTGTTTCATTTAGATGTAAACAAAGGGAAATACTGGAGAAGGTCACTAGCTGGTAATTACGATAACATCTAGACAAAAATACACAAGTACATACAGAACTGTACTTGTGGGTAATCATACACAAAAACCAATACTTCGCAAAATTCAGACAACCACCAGTCTGAAACGTTTGAAAACTACTTTGGCACTTTTTCAAACTTTTCACCGCACACTGTTGTTTGCCCTACTATTGTTTATTGTCTGTCAGACTGCAGTGTGTCACCATTTACCACTAATAGACATCTCAAAACTGTGTCGTCTGTGTTTTTTGTATGCTAACCTGCAAGTACATATTGTAAGTATGTGTGCATTGTGTCTAAGTATTATTGTTTTATTCAACTGTTGTGTTAACATAGGAGAACACACCTCGACAACTCGACCATGGGAACTTTGTCTTTGATCTCCAACCAGGCCTCGTTTTGTGTCTGTGTCTCTAGTATCTGAACTCTGCTTCCAGCAGGTGTGTCTCAGTCTAGAAGTTCTGCAAGGGCTTGGCTCTAGGATTTGTTTATAATATTTGTTTTTATACTTTTGATATAAAATTAATATTTTTGACATGCCTATTTTGCCGTCATTTTCAGACATGTACAAAAATTCCTTTTTTTTACATATAAATCTTTGATTTTAGTCACATAACTTTTTTTGTATACGTGTAAACAAATGGTAAAATTGTTACTTGAGACGTAGTATGCATTTCCATAAACTTAATGTAGTAAGACTATTTGATTCTATTTATATTTATGGATGAAAATGGTTTCAATGCAAGTAAAGCTCTTGCACTTTGCAGCACACTGATTACTGGCCCGCGTGCTATGCTCTGCTTTTAATTTTTATTGAAGATATTATGCCACACACACCAAAACTATAATTGATTCTACTGTGCTATCTAAGTTGTACTGTATTAACTAAAATGAAACTGCTGTGATACATATATTAAAATTGTATATATTGCTTTACAAACAACATTGCAACAACTTGTTTAAGAATGTGTGGTAGACAAAGACAGTAAGCCCTCGTTTTACATTACACTGCTTTACGTTGTTTCCGATTAATGTCACTACTGTTTGAGTACACATTTTTCAATTTAAGTAACTGCTGATTCAGAATAACACTGGTATTCCATTCTTGCACAATCTTGTCAATCCATAAATGCGTGCCAGAGTTAACATTCTTGTGTTACAAAAAAGGTTTGTCTATAGGCTGTGCGCTGGGCTGGTCTGATTCATTTTAAATTGTTTAAATTTCCGTCACTGTTGTCAGGAACCTAACCATAACGTAAATCGAATATTTACTGTAAATGCTAGTAATGTTATTTTTAATGTACATTGTTTTTGTAAGTCAATATGTAAAAACTGCAAAACTAAACAACTCTAGATAATGGTATCAGCCAGCTTTGTGAGCAAACATTTACCCAGAATGATGCATTTCTTAAGCCTAACCTATTCCGTTGCTTTTAAAGGTATGAAATTTTAAGGTCAGCAATTGTTTTTCAGAAATATGTTCCTCTAGAAAAATTTTTGGTCAGAAATTTGGTAAAACCTATTGCCTATGATTAATTTTCTTTTGATTTTTGTAAATTTTCTTTGAGAAACCTACAGTTTTAAACAGGCACTTTTAGTGCTGAAATATGAACTGTGCTACGTAATATAAGGCGATAACAGTTCTCGTATGGCATACAGTGCATTAAGAACAATAAAAACAAGTACCAGCAATAAATACAGTCATTGTGTGGAATATGTATATTTTAAAGTCTGGGTACAAGTAAAAAATAGTTTTTAAAACAACATAGTCATAAATGCAATAGCTAAACTTGTGATGCAGTTCAGGCAGGCTTGTTTATTTACTTACTGTAGATTCTATTGCATCCCCTCACACTGCCAATCCTCCAGCCGCTGCCTAAGAACAGACAGAGCCCCTAGCATTTATACCCTCTCCCTTATATCATATGGTCCAGTCCGTAACCCACGAGATCGTAAACAACCAGAACAATGTCATGGAGGTAACAGATGAGAGATGTAGCAGCCTGTGTCTTCTAGTTACATGTTGGTGTTAGAACTATGGGAATATGAAGTAGGTTTGCTTTTGTGAACCTGTTGTGCTATGTTTGATTCTTGAGGATTCACTCTGCAGACAACAGATACAGGAGTTAATTGAAATATGCTGAACAATGGAGAGTGTGTCTGTTTTAACTCGAGAGATATAGTATGGAAGCCAGTGTGTTAACACAGTGCTAGTGCATACCTGATGGGGGTGGAGCGTGTGTTGTGCAGAAGTCGCTGATCGACATGTACTCGGAGGTGTTGGACGAGTTGAGTGAGTACGACTCTGGCTACAGCGTGCAGGACCAGCTGCCTCGTGTAGTCGTCGTGGGCGACCAGAGCTCCGGCAAGACCTCCGTACTCGAGATGATTGCCCAGGCCAGGATATTCCCCAGGTACTCGCAGCAACTTTGTTTAGGTTGCATCACCTGTTATGGAATTCATTCATATTTACCTTATAAGTAGAGGCACAATTTTATGGTGGTTCGCGATAATAGATAATAACACCAAAGTGTATTTTAAAGTGTGTCATAATACCATAACATAACAAACATACGAATGTTCAAATGTATTTTACCACTTGCTTATTGAATATCATTTTTAATAAAAGGAGAGAAGACAAAACTAGTCTAACAACGCAGAAAATAAAACTTTGTGGCAGCAACAATACTAAATAATAACTCACTACCTTTTTAAAAACTTAAATACATAGTTAAAAATTAATAAATTTTATTTTTTCGAAGCATTTCAGTATAAATACATGATTTTTAGTCACTTTTACGTTATTGATTTGGTAGCTCAGGCGCCGATTAATTTATTCAGGTTCGAATCTAGGTTACTAGTGAACATTTGTTTTTTGTGTAATGTGGCACAGTAAAGTTACAATGAAATTGTGTATTTCGAAACACATAGTTAAAATAATACATTAATAAGAAAATAAGTTGATGTAATGAACTATTGTTAATGAACTATTGTTGAAGAATACAGGCAATTTTTCCCCCTGTAAATTGCAGTCAGTCTGTAGGAAAATCACTTCTGATGTACTGAACGTAACGTCAAACACAATAGAGGCTAATTAATACCAGACAACTCTATTCTAATAACAAAGAGAAATATGTGAAACAGGCATGGCCTTTTTGACCTTTTATGTTTAGTTTATCTTCAAAATAGTACAAATTTTTTTTAAAGTTGTATATTCAATTCTTTTCTTTAGGAAATGCCTAAAATAGCACCATTTTACACCTTAAAAACTAAATTTATCCGGATGCTCGTACCAGGACCCTCCCCAGAACCTAGAGCTGGATGTCCCTGATAAGAAAAATAACCTAGTGACATGAGGTGGAACTGAATAGTATTGTTGTTACTTTTATTTTAACACGAATGTTCTCTCTTTTCATGTGTTCTGTGTAGTACTGTTTCTGTTTTAGTCATTTATGTTCTACTGTAGCAACAAAAAATGGTTATTGATTGAGAAAAGAAATTTTATCTATACCTTCTTATGTTGGCAGCATAGAGCTTTAATTAACAAAATGTAGTGTGTTGGTATCTGTTAACTGGAGGTGCAAATGCAGTCAGTGTTCTAGAATATCACAAGATGTCCGATATGGGTTTATAGTGTATTTGATAATGTAACTTTTTTTATCCTTTGTGCTTAGGAATCAAAAGGACAGTAAGAAACTTTGTAAGTGGGCCTGCTTACAAAATATGCAAATGGAGTTTTTATACTGTTGATTAAAACACATATTTATCAGATATAATAAGTTTCACTTATATTGAGAAGTTTATATTAGGATGTCATTTATAAAATTTTCAATATTTTTTTAAAAAATTTTCCAAAATAAAATTATTACAAGTAATCCGAAACTAACTAGGTTTATATTTTTACGTGAAGTACATGTTACACTTAATCTGCGTTACGTCATATTTAAAGAAAAATTTGAAAAAAAAATTTAATGTGTTAAGCACATATTCACATATGAGAAAAAAACATTGGAGACTGTAACGGAATGTTTTCAAAGCAGCTAGTATGCTATAAATACAGTATTCAATCATTAAAAATTGTAAAAAAATTATATTTTCAGGCTGTTGTAATTAAACATTTTGGTTAAATATTTAAAACCAAATCACAAATTCGTAAAATTCTTATTCAAAAAGCTGTGTAAGAGAAAATGTTGCTCACTGGTTCAGTGCCTTGTGCATGAAGACAATAGGACATTTAATAGGCGTGCCAAAGCCACTCGCAACGTAATCTCATTTTCGGTCCTTTGTTGTGAGGAAAACCTCATTGTAGGTGACCAAATTTTAAAAATGATAAAATGTTTTCAGTAGCGTATCACATATTTGTACAAATGTGCTAATGACATGTTCATGTATTGAGAAGTTACAGGCTACTAAAATTAATTAATAAGATTTCTTTTCAGCTCTCTCTCTCTCTCTCTCTCTCTCTCTCTCTCTCTCTTTCTCTCTCT
>PNEQ01004449.1:16107-32954 GCA_003012365.1 Medauroidea extradentata | reverse complement strand
TCATTTTGTTAAAAGAAGACAAATTTTGAAGTCAGATTCAAACTGTATAATTCTTTTCTCAGAAACTTTGAAACACATTTTCAACATAATTTTCGTAAACTTTGTTTACATAGTAGTACGATCCATCCTGAATCATCCGTTGTTTGAAACTGAATATGATCCACACAAAATACGTAATCATCAAGTCACTGTGAGAAGTACTACTTTTGTATCATGTTTGGTGAATTTCTAATGCATGGTTCCTTTAGATTTCTCATGTGATAAATAAAATGTGTTCAATAGCCACTATTTTGATAATGTAAATACAGTACTACATTATTAAAATACAAAACGTCGTGTCACTTTCAGTGGTGTATTTATCGTTTTGTAGCTGAGGGGCTACAACAAATTCCCCCCCCCCTCCTTCCCCTATCCTTCCCCCACAGAGGGCCACCAGATGCGCATGCCTAATGTAATGTTGTGTCTGCGCACAAGGCGCTAAACTGGCGCGAAGTGCAGCGTGATACATTACAGTGGAAAAACAATATATTTGTAAATTGAATTAACTTAGTGACAGTTAAACATTTGAAAGTCATTTTATTGTATTCTCTATAATTAAGAATTTCTCTGTTTATATTATGCATTTTACTCATGCAATACAACACATATTGATACGATAAATAATGTTCGAATTTTGAATATGTAAATGGAAAAACAGGACAATCTCAAACTATTTTGAAACTGGTTAGTTTTCCCCCCTGAAAGTTTGCCACCCTGGGCTATAGCTCGCAGCGCTCCCCCCCCCCGTAAATCCAGGCCTGGTCACTTAAGCAGGGCTGACTGGACATTTGGAGACACTTTGGGCTAATGGCCGCTATTGTATGAATGTTAACATATGAACATGGCATGAACAAAACATATAAAAGTAATCGCCTTGCTATTTACTATACAGATATATGTCCAGATTTAAATAAAATTTGGAAAAATTGGTTATATAACTTATTATGTGTTCAAAAATGAGTTTTTAGGTACTGTATTTCATGTACAAAATAATTTCAAGTGGCCACCGTTATGAAATTATGACCAAGTATATAAAAGTCAAATCAACTAAGGTTACTAGGTACTGCAGGATGTCCCAAACGTTTTCCCTGATTTCAAAAATTAATAATATCCCCTAGAAGTAAGTTAAAAATGTGAAACTGGTGCAAAAGTGTTTAGAAACTCTCCAAGTATTTTCCTAACTGGAAAACACATTAGTAAATCTCCACATGAGCACCCTTGGTAGCACGTAGCACATCTAGTTAATATTCAGTTTCCGGCCACATGTTAGCCAACATCACTGGAGGGATTGACGCAAAGACTCTGGTTATACGTTGTGCAGGCTTACAAGATCTGGTACATGTCTTCGATTTATCTCATCCTTGACATAATCACGTACATGGAGGTCTGTGGCTATCTTGATATGACCTTTCGTGGACAATGGATCGATTGTGATGACCCAACAGTTTGGCCTCCACACTCTCTTGAACGTAACCCCATTAAACTTCTAGCTCATCATGTTTATGAGATATCAAGGGTATCGCTATAATACATAATTTTCGAATTTCAAAAAATCTTTTCTTAGTGGGTGTGTATACGTGAGAGAGTGAGTAGCATGTTGGACTCACATTAAGGAGAGTGTGGGTTTAAATCCCGACTTTGGCCATTCTGAATTTGATTTTCCATGGCTGCGCGGAATCTCTTCAGGCCAATTTTATAACTGCTCTTTTAACAAAGGCCATGACCGAGTCTTTTTCTAATTCCTACAAGTTGTCAATTTGTGTTCAGTCATATAATGAGCTTGCTATCAATGAGACATTAAGCTGACTAAAAAGTATCAAATCCAGTTCAAATACTTCTGATACATTTAAGGTACAAAGCATATCATACCTTTCTTTTTTAAGTTTTTATTCAATTTATATTTTCTTGAATACTTCGACAGGATATTCACACTTCTTTCCTTTCTACTGATAATGTTTACAGTATCCGTAAAAATGCTGAAAAACGTGATGTATGTTACAGTATAACGCCTCGTGTTACAGAGAGTTTGTAAGTCTACCCATATTAGTCTACCCGTATTAATTTTTTCTATAAACCAGTTACCTCTGGAACTCAAGATTCACTAAAAATCAAGAAATAAACTTTTTTTTTTTTTTTTTTTTACAAAAACGGCACTGACTTCAAAAAAATCTAGTCTGAAAAAATGCACTAAAAAGTAAATAATAATTGAATTATTTTTGGACTACTTAGAATATAATAAATTTATTAGGACAATAATATACAATTATTGTTTTTTTTGGAGTCAGTGGCAGCAAAGCTTTTAATAAATTTTACTAAATTTCCTAAATTTTAAAAACTGTATTTAAAGTTATGTTAATTCAATAATGCAGCAATACCTAATCAAATCAATTTACAAGTGAAGACAACTGCCTAAAGCAACACCTTTATTACAAATAATCCTATTTAAACCTACTTTATTTACAAAAAAAAAAATTGTGTCTTTAAAGTAACACATCGAAAATCTATTGATAAATGAATGCCACAGTTGCCGTGTAAACCAAATCTAAATACAGTAAGAGTGCATGGCAGATAAATAAATGTTGAAAAACTCAACTGATTTCTACGCTTTTTTCGAAGTCAGTATGGATAAAATATTCAATGACAATCCTTGATAATGGTATTTTCCAACTTCATGAGTAAATATTTATCCAGAATTACTAATTCGTTATGCGTGATCTCTTGCGCCGCAGTTAAATGCATGAGGTTCCGGCGTCGGAGATTGTGCCTCAGAAGTTGGTAACACTGGAAACAATTTTGTTTAAAATGTTGGCTAAAACTATTGTCTAGGATTGGTGGGAAATAGGCCGCTAGGCTAATAAAGTAATATAACAGACAGAAGTACAAGTACTTACAGTTGATACATGTGAATAGGTACACACACACACAAAGAGACGACACACATTTTTGTGTGGAAGCGCGGTCGCGACGTTTCGCTAGTATTAAACTGGCTTCCTCGGGCGGCAAGACGTGGCACACTGCAATCCAGCAGCAGTGTGTGCTCTGTTGCTGGATTGCAGTGTGCTGTGTCTTGCCGCCCGAGGAAGCCAGTTTAATACTGGCGAAACTTCGCGACCGCGCTTCCAGACAAAAATGTGTGTTGTCCCTTCGTGTATTGTCTAGGATTGCTATTGTTTAATTTCAAGAAACCTACAGTTATAGATAAAAGCTTTTAGCGTTGAATTATGTACCACACCCTCTTAAGGCAGTTCTAAGCATCAAGAAATCACAATCAAATAAAATTTTTAGTACTCTCTCTACAATTTCACCTCATACAGCTGTAGTATTTATTATTTCAAAACCTTGGTTGTTATGTATAATGTATGTAAACATCAAAGATCATATAAATATGTTGCTCACATTTATCAATTTTTTTTTTCAGCAGAAATGAACTACAGCAATAGTTTGTCCTGTATAACTCTTTATTTAGTATTTGAATATTGCAATTAAAACAGTTATTTTAAAAATAATGGGAAAAATTGGAAAATGATAAATAGCCAGTTCTTGAAAGGAATTGGTCATAGAGCTTACACATAGGAATCTTTTGTTTCTCAGGTTTACATGTGGTGTGTTGTGTGTTAGACATAGTAATTCATTCATGAGTATGGATGTTTGTGTCATCCTGACAATGTAATGTAGAGTATGTTGTTCTCGTGCAGGGGCTCCGGGGAGATGATGACGCGCGCCCCGGTGAAGGTGACGCTCAGCGAGGGTCCCTATCACATTGCTCAGTTTCGCGACAGCTCACGGGAGTTTGACCTGACCAAGGAGTCAGACTTGGCCGAGCTGCGCAGAGAGGTAAGTATCTGTGCTTGTTGCGCGCAGTGTTTGTTTATAGAGCTCATTTCTTAGAAGAACTGCACAAGGTCGTATAAAGTTGGTCCTCTTGTTGGCTGATTCATTTTTTTACTTAACTATTTTCAGTTCTAGTACAGTGCTGGTATTTTGACAGCTGTATTTCTTTAAAAATGTACGTATTAATAAATATTGGTCAAAAATTGAGAAAAGCATTTTGTACCATTAGTTAACACAAAAATATCATGTTACTTTCGTAGATAGCAAAACATTTCATGTGCTTCAACTTCTATTGTATTAGGCTGAGAATATTTTGGAAAACTCCCATTAACATCTATCAGCAAGGCAAAACATTAAACAAAGGCCTATTTGTAAAGCTAACTGCTATGGATCAGGTCTCTTTTATCACACATTTCTTACAAATTTAAGATTCAAATTCGTAAGCCTGCTATAATTTTCAAATGAATTTTCATGATCCAGTTCATTTTATTCCTTACTTATTGACATCAAAATATGTGTTCTACATTCCTTGCAAACAGTGCCCTTTCCAGTTTCATATTTTCTTCATTATTAAAAATGAATATAAATATTACACATTAATACAAGACATGTGCATTTCCAAAATTATTAATGCACTACTTCAAACGCTAACAGAAAATAATAACAGAAACAAAAAAAATGGAGAAGAAAATTGCATTTCACAGAGGTTAGGTATAATTTACTAAAGACATAAAAAGCTACCTAGCAACTGACAAATGTAATAAAATTTGCTTTTTAATTTTTTTCATTTAGTAATTTGAAAATAACCTCTTCTGGTATGCTATAATCAGTGTGACTGTTTCCAGAACCATTGATTAGCAGTTACACACCGAGATATGTTGAAGCACTAATCAATAGTCAACATCGTGAGTTCAATGTAGATTGTAAACTGGCTGTATTGATCATATGCTGTCGTGAATTTTAAATGACCAGGCCAATTTTTAGTAGGCTCTAATCCTGAGATTATGGCACTTAAAAATAACATTTCTGTAATTGAATGTGTGTGTGATTACTGTGCTGAATATTCGGAACTGCAGGATATTAGTTTTGAAAAGAATATTTGTTGCAGTAATTTGTGATTAAAATTGAAAATGAAAGGCTATAACTATAGAAATTGTTTTCAGTATATTGAATATTTACACAACCCTAACTACTAGTAACTGTATCAAAGTTAGTCTAAGAACTAAATTAGACTCTATGAGGAGGCTAACCCAAATGTGATTGTTGATATTTGATATACAAGGGTCCTGATGCAATACATTTGAACTTTATTTATTGTTATACTTTTCAATGTACCCAAAAAATTTGTTTGTTTTTAAATACAGAAAAGTGGAAAAGAGGGCAACTTCTAATGCAAAATCAGCAAATGGGCTACTATAAGTAAGTGTAAAATGTGGGAAAGTGTAAAAACATTGGATGTAAAAAGTTCTGCAGTTCTTCTAAGGCCAGGATAGAACCACTGCACACTGACAATCAGCCAGCGTTCGGCAGCTAGCAGTCTGCTCTTGTTTGGGGTTGAGGAAACTTTGCCATTTACCTACAAACACGTATCCATTGCTGTTAAAAAACAAACTTCGCTCCAGTCATTTTTAATGTATTATTGATCATCCAGTAGCTTGCTTGACTCGTGTTGTATCAAGTCAAAACTACAGTATATACCCAGGCCACCCGCCTTTTTTTTCCAAAATATAAGTTTGTAAAAGTGGGGTGCGAGTGGTGTGTTTGTCAAACTGCACTTGGATCGTTTTTGCACTCTGACAAAAAGTGCTGCCATGCCGGTAATCTGCCTTAGTAAATTCATGTAACGGCTGTGATAACCATGTGGAATGATTACGTCGGATGCATGGCTGAGCAGGTGGTTGACGATGGGATGGGCGGATGGAGTGAAACGTATGGGGGTGGGGGTTGGCAATAGAGCCAGCAGTCAAGGTCACATTGCTCTTGGCATTGCTACGTTGCAGCTTGCTGCGCACAAACTATCTTGAGCTTGATTTAGGTTCATAGCCCCAGAGCCGGGAGTAAGGTCCCAAATCGAGGTAGTCAGAAGCATCCAGCTAGTCCCCGCGCCAATGGCCGCCATCCCAGTTAAGAGAAAATTGAACGTTGCCCCCCTTCAGGAGGAGGAAAGTCCCTTTCGTCGGCACCCAGACATAGCTATGAAACAAGAAAGACAACAACATAATACATGTAAACACCACACCAGGAATAAAAGGGGATTATGCACACACGTACAATTATGACAGCAGAAAAACTCCTTTATAAGCTTATACAATATACATTACAGTGATCTCTCAGTTTAAGGTCTTCCAGTTTAACAATTCTTTCACTTTAACAACTGTATTTCTTGGTCCCATCTAAAGTCCCAACATACTTTTATCATTCAGTTTAATAACTCTTTCAATTTAAGGACGACTTTTTTCAGTCCCTTGAGAGTCGTTAAACCGAGAGATTACTGTAAATTGAATGACCAATATACACCATTATATTTGTACCCTGAGATGAAAATCATACATGCTTAATAACATATAATAAAAATACATCAACAATATATTGAGGTCATTGTACAACGCACACCTCACATATAACAAATGTAAGCCAGAATCAATATTAAAGGATGCACACTTCTGACATCACACCATTCCACTAAAATAGTGAGCTCATAAAGTACAAATAGTATACTACAAAAAACACAAATCCACTAAAATAGTGAGCTCCTTACGAAAAAGCGTCCACGGTGGCTGAGGGATCAGACCTTTGCCTCCCACCAAGGTGATCCGGGTTCAATTTTGGCGGGGTCAGTCCCCGGATTTTCGCACGTGGGAATAGTGCCTAACAATGTTGCTGGTCGGTGGATTTTCTTCAGGATCTCCTGTTTCCCCCACCATTTCATTCTAGCGCTGCTCAATACTCCCATCATGTCATCCCCCACCAGCGTTAAATACCTAGATGTTGAATGCTGACCAAAATATCTCACTCATTAAGAATAAATATATTGCCAAAGCACGTTGATCCCTCATAAGAGGGCAGACACATGGTTCAAATCATTCACAGGATCCCCATGAAAACGCTATGAAGACGTCTGAACAGGCATGAATATAATCATGCTTCCGGATTGAGGCCACAACTAAACACGTACCACACGCAAACATAACAAGTAAGCAAACACATACGGGTCCGATACACGCAAACACGAACCACACAAAAAAACAACACAATCTTACACCAAACTACACAGACAACACAGAACGCACTCCGAAGGGAGCGCACAGGTTGGCAAGGCGCGGCTGCAACCATGTAAACTCAAGTGAAGCCACCCGACAAGAGAAACTCTGAAACATCAATCATAAACTGCGTTAGGCGCATGCTTAAGGTGTGAAATGTGCACCTTACAGATTACACGACTAGATTGTGGGTCAGCCGACAAAACAGTATTATACGAAAAGGGCCAGCACATGGCAAAAGTAACTTACCGGAAACATTGTTGGGTCGGGGCGGCAACTGAAAGGACTTACAATATACCAGCTGGTCCATGACAAAATAAGCTGGCACACACTAGGAATTCACACGGGACTGGAGACGGTCACAGGCTGCGGCCAAATTGCCCATTACCTCGTTACTCAGTAACTCTTGCTGAGAGTCGGTCATTGGCATAGACGGAGATGGGACGCCCCACACATTCAGGAGCGGATGGATCAGGTCTCGTCCCAGCAGAACTCAGGCCAGAGGGTAGTTAGTCGCCCCATGCATTGTTGAGTTGAATCCGATGTTAACAAGATCCAGGTTCACATCCCAGTCTTGCTGCTGAGAATGGTGCAGAGCTGCTAGCATCACTTTCAGATTGTGGTTAAACCGCTCGACCTGATTTTCGCAGGGGTTTAAGAAACTCGATGTATAACGATTAATGACCCACCTGAAACACATGTTTCTGACGACAACAGAGCAAAAATAAGGCATGTTATCGATATCCAAATTCACTGGGGTCCAAAGCTCGTCCTAACACACTCGGTCAGAGAACGTACAATAGTTGCACTCTTCACATCTCTGCGCACCATCAAGATAACAAACTTATTAAACAAATCCAGGATGATTACAATATACAAATTCCCTTGGGACAATCTAACCAAAGGGCCATCACAAAACGAAATTTCAGGATTCGGAAAGCCCACTATCCTATTTTCCCGTAGTCTTTGGAATGCCCCAAGAGCCATGACAATGTTGATTATCAGTACAAAGGTCGAACTCAACCGAACTAAGAAATGTTTCAAATTTGTTCATGCTCCAAATACACACAAGCGCCTCTTTCTCTAACATACTAAGTTTGTTCTCCGACTCGGACAGAGCTCGTCTGGCAAAGGCTATCTGTGACACCTTGCTGTCTCGCCACAGACCGAGTGCGGTGTCCTATGCGACACTAGACGCATCAACGTGAAGAACAAACCTAAGGTCAAAATTGGCCAAATACAAGGCCAGAGCCGCGGCTAATCCCATCTTAAGAGCATTCAAGCTCTGCTCCTGATCTTTGCCCCAAACAAAGGGACCATCCTTACGTTTGAGTTGATTAATAAGTCCTGCTAGTTCAGCTAAACGTGGTATGAAGCGAGCATAATAACCCAACATACCAATGAATAGGGACACACCCTTACGGGTTCTGGGATGCGGAATTGAATATTAACAATTCGGCTAACCCAACTTGTGTCCATAACCAATTGCAGAAACTTGACAGACGCCGCCGCCCAAGTAACCTTAGCAGAGTTTACCGTCAATTCAGCCCGGCGTAAACGACTCAAAACGTCGCGCAAGTGAACCAAATGTTCCTCAAACATAGTACTGTAAGAATGATGTTGTCTATATAATTATAGACAAATTTAAACTTTACATTGGATAGCACATGATCCAGTACACGTGAAAGAGCCTGAGTGCCGAAACACGCCCCCTTCATACAGCACCCACTGAGTGCGGAACACAGTATACTTCCGGCAATCCAGATGCAGCATACACTGTTGAGAACTTGAGTTTAAATCAGTAACAGACCACAATTTTATGTTGCTATAATCACACACACACCGCTGCTGATCCGCGTCGCTACCTCACAACATTGTACACAAAGGGCAAGGACAATCAAAGGGAAATCTACACGTGCTCGGGACTCGAACCCGAGCAGAGTCGCGCAGGAATTGCACCGACTAGCGGCGCAATGTACATGGACCAACTGCTAATCTGTCCCATCTAACCGGTCTGGCCCGAGCGTGGAGATACAAGGCAATACCATGCAGTCAAATGGACAAGCAGTTCTAAGACAGTGTGCATATATTTTCTGAGAAATGCTTTACAAAAATGCTGATTATAAACATGACCCAGATGCTATTACAATTGACAATAATTATTCGTATTTACCACGCTCTCTCTCGTGCCGCATTGGCGCACCGTTGTCACATGATATAAGAAACAAAACCAAAACTAAAGAAAACATAAGCAAACACGCAGTGACCGAACTGAAAGCAAGCCTTCAGCCCATGCGACCAAAACAAAAAGAAACTTACGCAAACTTACCAAAACCTTACAAGTGTCAACAGGACGCCAAGTGGGACGAAGGTGAGGACAAGCAGATGCGGGAAGGGGGAGACAGCGAACAAGTCCGAACAAAACCAAAATGGGCCGAAGCTCTTAGCGGTAAACACAGTTCAAATGGTGCGGGAAGGCTCAGTATCCAAACGTTACACAGGCACAGTTAATACAAAGTTTCTTCTTGGCAAACAACATCCAACTCCAGACACACAACTCCGTGCCAACCTCAGGGCGGCCATAGCACAAAAGCCTGAACAAGCAAAACAGCCGCCGCAGCATTGTCTCACTATTATTCATTTTTCCGCTGCCACTCCAGCTTCTTGCAACTCTGAGGGTTGCTGGCCACTCCATCTTGTGATTTTCTCAAATCAAATACACTATTTAGTAACAGCTAGTCTCTGAAAGTTACGCAAACAAAAGCCAGGGATAAACGAAGTCTATATTGGCATAAAAATACAGATTGCATATTTTTCTTGAATGTGGCTATTTCACATTTTTTTATAAAAGAGTTGTTATAAATGTATGGTGTGAGACTTACTCACCAGAAATATTTTGAATGTGATGAGAATTGATGAAAAATACTTTCATTTATGACAACTATATATTCATTATGACAGATTTAAAAAAAAATTGCATACTCTCCCCCTTACCCTACTCCAAGCCTAGCTGCAACTTCATCCCTTCCTCTGTGACATTCACAAATTTCAATATGTTTAGAAAGGAAAAGGAGCCAAGTCAAGCTACTGCCTGCCTGCTGCCACTGTTGTTAGTAAATAAACTAGACAAGCAGAGCTTTATCTATGTCTTTTTGATCAGCACCTCATAACTTTTACAATTTCATGTTCTGACCTTCCTAATGTGTTGTTAACATACATATTTTTAGAATTTTTTTTATATTTGTGAATATTAAAATTTTCAGGTAAAAATCATAAGAATATATAAGTAGCAGTTCTAATCAATGATCTAACTCTACGAGTAAACAGTTCTGGCCCAGAAGTTATCGTTTGGCATCTGGCACCTAATTATTCTGAAAAAAAATTCATATATGCATAGGCCGTCATTTGCTTTGGCATTTTCCCATGCAGTATTATTTATTTCAGGATCACTGTTCATCAGCTGAACTGGAATTCTCTTCTCTACTGCAGCTGCCAACCATTATCTTGTCATTTTTCTTTAAAATCGAGCAAGATTTCCGAATTCCAGTGCAGTGTCTGCCTCATACCCATTGCCTTCCACCGTCTTCTTTACGATCTCGTTTTTGGTAGCGAGATCCACAATCTTCCCTTACCGCTAATGTCATAATCAAATCATGTCATAAACTAATCAAAGTCTAAAAAACTGTGTAGGTCATCAAAAATCGTAATTCAGAAATGTATTAAAATCAAAATTCATATGAAATAGCTTAAGCAGGTTGTCAATAAAAGTGAAGCAAAATAAGTAATATCCAAATTCAAAATCAAAGCAGAAAATTCAAATTACTCAAACCTAACCAAGCACAGTTGAAAATACATTGACTCATGGAAATACTATTGTAAGGATACGCACTTGATGGCGGGAAAGGAGGGACAGGTCGCAAGACAGATGAAGAAGTGTGAACAGTGAAAACAGTGAGGGGGAGAGGGAGGGAAGCCGGCAGACAGATAACAAAAGCATGCTTCACACAGTCATGAAAGTCTGTGCAAACCCGTTTCACACAGACATGAATGTCATGGCGAGCTTGCTACGTACAATCTCGCTGTACAAAATTACAATGTGTCATACAAATTATGATTTTTTTATTACGGTTCCTGAAAACTATTTCGCTGTAACATAGTTGTGGCTATTAGCGAGCTCGCTGTAACGAGATGCCACTGTATTGTTAGTAAGGGAATTTGTACATGGTTAAATAGGATAATTCTTGCAGTAGTATCTGTTTTGTTGCTCAAAGAATTTTATTTCAAGGTATTTTGATGATGAGGTGTTTTTTAATGGATATGTACTTAACAGTTTTACAGGAAAAACTTACATATTGTATAGGGAGGGTATCCGAGGGCAGGTATAGAAAATTGTTAATGTAGTGGTAAAATAAATAGTCTTTGGTCATATTATGTGTAGTTGGTAGGCCTATAGTATAGGTATGTTTTAAAATTAAAATTTAATGATACTGTATTAATAATTGTTTTCAGTTGACATATTTCAGCAAAGAGATGTACAAGTGTGTGGTGCTTGTAAGTGAATATGTTACTTGTCAGTGTGTGGGTTCTCATAGCAATGCATGGTGTAGTGCAACAAGTCATTTGTTAAGACTATGGTAATGGGTGTGCAGGTGGAGCTGCGGATGAAGAACAGTGTAAGGAATGGCAAGACGGTGAGCAGCGATGTCATCTCCATGTCTGTGAAGGGGCCAGGTCTGCAGAGAATGGTGCTGGTTGATCTACCGGGTATCATCAGCGTGAGTGCAATTACACATTACTCTACACCTACTATACGGTAGCTATAGTTGTGTTTATTAACCTCACAGCTCCATCCAAATTACCTCAATTGTCAAACATGCATACGTGAAGTTAAATTTGGTTAGATGGCCACTGTAGCTCAATGGCGTCTTATTAGGGTCCACCCTGAACTGGTCAACTTCACATTGCTGTTCCTGCTAACTTTGTGTAATCCCCGAGCACAGGAAGTGAAAATGATAGACGGGAACGGATAATGGAGGGCTTATGTAATAGTTGGAAGTGTTAATGGAGACAGTCATCTTATGACATTACCGTATATACTCGTGAATAGTGCGCCCTCGTGTATAGTGCGCCCTCGTGTATAGTACGCACCACGATTTTTGCAACAAGTTAGAGGGAAAAAATTTTTTAGTGACTCGCTAGTATGTAAAAAAAACACGGGAGGATGAGCCCAGCGAGTGGTGAAACAGCACTCGCTATGACGGAGAGGTCAAGGAAGCAGGGGGGGAAGAAAGGAACCATAGTTGGCAACATTTAAAAGAGAGAGGAAAGATAACATTCACACTGGTTAAGAGTGTGAAGGCAGAGAGGGTGGGAGCGAGCCAGGAGGGGTGGGGTGGCGAGCCAGGAGGGGTGGGGTGGCGGTCCAGGAGGGGTGGGGTGGCTGTCTCTCTGCTAAGGTCGCTTGCTGTCTGCCAGCCCTCGCCTTGCACATGTGTGCCTTGCTCTGCTGTGCCAGCCGCTTCCAGCATGCCCCCCCTCTCCTCCACAAGCCAATGAGATACCCTCACCCCTGAGATAACATGCTGTGACAGCAGCAAGCTTGCCTATTTTATCCCTCCTGGTGTCTTTGCGGGGCGGGGGGGGGGGAAGGAAAAAAAGAATGACACTCTTTTTTTTCTTCCTTCCTTTTCCATGAAATGATAGTTGGTTATGAGCTGTCAAATATCTTTCCTGGGTGAGGGAAGGGGAAGGGAGAAAAAGAACAATGACACCTTTTATTTTCTTTCTTTCCCCATGCAACGATAGCTCAAAATTAACTTTTAGGGTTTTAGCAGCGACTGTTATTACAGAGAATGGCAGGAGGGGAAAGGGGGAGAAAACTAAAAGGAAGAGGAGTAATGATGGAGGAACCTAGCCTTCAGAACATTCTCTCTCTGCCTCCCACAGTTGACACCCATCGGTTTACTACTGTAACTTCGGCTTCTTACTTCCCCCACCTCCCTCCATCACGACCGACCACCCCCCTTTTTTTTCTCTGCTTGCTACTGTTGACACCCGTCAATTTACGTCGATTTACGGCTTTAACTTCGCCTTCTCATCCCCCTCCTTTCCTGCCGCCTCCTCTCAACCGACCTTTCTTTCACCTTTCACGTATTTTTTTTTCTATTTTCCGTGTATAGTATGCACCCCTGAATTTTTATCAGTTATTTTGGAATAAAAGTGCGTGCTATACCGAATAAATACGGTATATTAAAGGTGAAGGTGAATTGTATACGCCTACACCATTTAAAAGATTCTGCATCAAAATTTTCATACTTAAGAACGACTGCCAAAACACCCATTTTTGCCATATTCAGGAGCATGAAAATAAACTTTACAGGTAAATGGAGGGGCTGAAATGGATATACCGTATTTGTCGGCATATAGGACGACCCCGCATATAAGACGAGTCATGCTTTTAAGGTACAAAATCTTGAAAAAAAGCAAATTACTAATTTTTAAATTCCCGACAGAAATAAATTTTTTTCCTTTGCCAGAAACATTAAAAATGTAGTTTAAATACTTTCAATTCATTTATTACCATTTTACAAACATTGTAGTAGATACATAAACAAATAACATTGGCTACTACTGCCCTCCGGATGCCCAAGAGCCAAGGAAATGCACGGCGTCGTTGGCGATATCATCAGCTGCCGACAGATGTGCGCAACTTGGCAACGCCGGACTGAGGCACGCCGCGCACTACATGGCAACGCTGGGCTACAACAGTTGCTTCAATGTCATTGCATTTCTGTGCGCTGTTGTCTGCCAGTCTAGCACTAGACGGTAGACACATGAATGTGTGGTACGGTACCTAGATCCTCGTTTTTTCCGCCCAAGAGTTTTGTGCTTGCGAGACAAAGGATGTAAGCATGCCGACCTAGATCCTCGTTTTCTCCGCCCGAGAGTTGTAGGCTGGCGAGACAAAGTATCTCGGCACGCGCTCCAGCTGCATCGATCGCCGCTTCGCTGGAAGAAGTATCCTTTATTAAGAATGACGCTCAGCAAAATTTTGTACCATAAATTTTATTTTTAAAAAACGGCGCATTCATTTTCATTTGTGACGAAAAACGCAAGTCCTTGAAACATCATACAACTCCACATCTTACAGCTTAGTTTTCAAACAATTTTTAGGTTACCAAAAATTTTTACACCGTCATGTAAGACGAGTAGCAATTTTTGAAGGCCAAAAATATGTAAAAACTGTCGTCTTATATGCCGGCAAATACGGTAGGTGTACACACGTGTGATGTTCTTTAAATGCTATCGTAAGTAGACATTACTTAGCACGCTGAGGAGTTTATGAAAAAAACTTGTAACAGCCGAAGTTTTGCGCCCTGATCACCATCTTGGGAAAATGGATACCTTCTGTATTAATAGAGTGACGTAAACAAAGTGGGTTGGGTATTGATTAGCTAAAGATATGTAAAAATAAATTATAAAGAATAATATACTTGTTTCCACAATAGCTCTGCAACGTATAGTACAGTACAGTATAAGTAACTACACATATTCCAATTTACTATCATTATGAAAAGAGTTACTCTGTTGTACCATTAGGCAATGTTTCTGTTTGCCACACAAAATCACATTAATATATGTACTCTGTTTCATATAAGTATGGTAAAATTTGGCAGCTATTCATGGGCAGTAATTGCTAATAATGTTTGATACAATGCAATACAAACTTTGCCGTATAAATGGTGAAATGGACATTTGTGGCTCAATTTTGTGCCACAAATCACAAAATTTAAAAAATTACTGCCCATAAGTAGCTGTCAAATTTTACCTAACTTACCTATATGAAACACAGAATAAAATTGAAATTTTTCACATTTCTGTGCATATTACATTCTGTTTGCAAAATGTACTGTGTTATTAAAAGTGTGTGTTACATTACTAAGGAAAAACATTACAAAATAATGAAAAACAGTGCAACTTCAAATGTTATAGATTAAAAACAACACAAACACATGTTAAATAGTGAATAGTGTTTATACAGTAAGCTACTCTATTGGTTTAATCAAATACAGTATTGTGTGGACAAACTAACTATATCATTAATACAAGATTCAATAACGTGTTTCATTATCTGTACCGCTTATACCCATTGAGATATTGAGATGATTTTTGATAAGAATGAAGCTTATGTAAATATCTACTAATCAAATTCAGGATTTTATGAAATTTGAAAATTAAGGATGTGAAAAGCAGTGAAATGTTACAGTATCCCAAAAAAAGAGAATGATCACGGAGAAATAATTCAACAGTTGTTTCTTTTTGCCAACTTACTCATAAATGAAAAACTGTAGCCTGTACATATGTTAGAATTATCACGGCATGCTTTTAAGCATTCACTCGGGTATTGTATAAAGTTTGTGGTGTGGGAGGGGTGGAGTTACGGGTTTGTATCCCGTGCAAGACTTTGCGATGGGAATTACTGTGACATCATACGAGCATATTGCACACGCTTTTTACACTGAGCTAAGACAATTTATAGTTCTCTGTTATTGAGTACGCTAGCTGTTAAATGCCTTCATCACATATTTTATCCAGAGTTATTGTTTACATTACGTAATTTCACACGGGCAAAGCCGCAGCCGGCCAGCTAGTTCAAAATAAAGATATGTCATCCATGGTGCGCAGGACTAATAGCACAGACACTAAGACATGTCACATGTGGATAAATTAAATCTATAGAAGTTAAGTATTCAATATATTATTCATTATATATATTACAAGTCTACAAACATGTAATTTGACTTAGAAAATTTCATATTGTAGCAGACCTGTGTTGGTAATGTGAGGCTGGCGAGCTAGACACAAGTCATCTTTCACGACAACCTTGACGCATCTCATCTATCAGATAAGAAGGATACTTGATAATACTGTGGTCCCTCAGGTAAGTGTTAGGGGTTAGCCTGGCTAGCGGGCTGGAGATTGATGCACTTCCTAGGTTTGAGCCAGAATGCGTCCCAGGGAGAGTGGTTTCTAGTGGTGGAGTCAGCACCTACGTCTGCCCCTTGCATATTGACAGAGAGAGGGTCTCTTTCCCTTAAGATAAGGGTAGGCTCATGCTCTTTAACCTGCTAGAATAACTGGTGTCGCAGCGCTTCTTCCTCTCCGAGACAAGAGAATTCTTCTTATTGCAATTGGCGGTCATCTTGGATTAGCTGTTTTATGCATATGTGCTAGAGTAGAGTATGCTATGGCGATTTTGAAGGAGCTGATGAGCTTTACATGACTACGCCTAATATCTTTCAGACTTTTGCTCAATCGAACCTTGTTACTTGGCTGAACTTGTGGCTCAGCGAGTTTTAGATACTGCTCGTGTTGCTCAGGCAGAGTAGGTTCCAGATCTGGGGGCTTATTCTGAGTTTCTGTTTCCTACGAAAAAAGTTGTTACTGAGCGATAGTCTGTTCCAAACGACTGTTTAGTATTCTAAGTTTAAAACGGGGGTCGTTTGACGTCACGAGTTCGGTAGGAACTTACCAACTGCTCGCGAGCAGTTGGAAAGGCTGAATTTCGTCGGTAACTCGCAATGGCGGGTATATGGCGACGTTGTAGTTATATCTGCTATACTTATACATGGAAAGGAAATGTTGTTTCTATCTCAACGACTCGGCTTAATTAAATGGAAATAATAATTTACCGTAACTGCCATAATATCCACGACT
>PNEQ01004449.1:0-15107 GCA_003012365.1 Medauroidea extradentata | reverse complement strand
CTCATCGTTAATGGCCATTTTAGGAACACTTAAAAGTGTTTCGCTAAATTTTTGTATCCCTCGTTCTGCTTGCTCTGTTTCGCCACTCCCCTCACTTTCTTTTATAACAACTGTTAACATGTTATTCTATTCTTACCTCCATGATATGTAAAATTTTCTGTCAGTAACCTTCGAGGGTGCACGCATAACCCACCAAAATTTAATCGAAATCGGACGAATGGTATAGAAACGCATACGTTACGTGAAATAATAATAATAATAAACACGCATATATATGTTTTTTTCTCCGATCAATAGAGCCTATTGGAAACACTTGCACATGTCTGAAGTTAGGACATAATTACTGTTATTTTCCCACAATTAAAAAAAATTGAAAATACGAACTGAAAATGCACATCTTCGTAAATACTGTAGACTAAGCTTTGAACATTTAGTCAACTCAATAAAAAATATACTATCTAGGACGCTTTCTGTACAGGTTTTATAATTATTATGTACTAAAAATATTTACGTTTGTTAGCAATCCACTCCATTCTGTCAGATGGTATAATAACAGTAAATTAAGTGAAACAAAAATTCTACATGAAATAAACAATTTATTACAAAAGAATAAATCACGTACAACTATAACACATCATAAAAAACTACTTAAAAAAAAAAGTAAAGAATCGATCGAGATTTGAACCACAAATCCTACCACAGCTAAAAACAAACACGCGCGCTATACCACTCCGCTACCGCTACATGACGAAAGAGACTCCAAAAAGAAAATATGAGAAGAATGCTTCGGTGTTTAAACGAAAAACGTTTAATTGCGTATTATTACCCGTTTGAGCTGAGGAAATGTTTTTAAGTTATCAACATTAATATTATCTATTATTTGACACTTGCATAAGTTCATGAAAACGCCTAAAATTAAGAAAAACGGTCATATACACCTGAATGTTGCAGTGCCTGCCATCTTGGCACGCTGCTTGAAAAAGTCGTTAGAGCCTAAGATACCCGAACGCGCTGGCCCTCGTGCCGACTAAAACTCTGAATACGGATTTTGTGGACTGGAAGGGAAACGACTTTTTCAGTAGGCCGCGGCACAGTTGCTTCATACCGACTATTGCTTCGTAACCACGAAACTCAGAATAAGCCCCCTGGCAATTTACGTAGTTCAGGAATAAGACCTGGTGAAAACTGCTTTGGTTCCTGAAGTAACTGTCTGTGGACTTAGGCGGCCTGCTGCCTTTGATTCTCTCCTGCGCTGACCCTCCTCTTCAGTGATATGCAATACTAATTCAGGATTATCTGATATTTATTTGCAAGAAAAATACACAGTACAGTAGTTAAGAGTTTCACTGAGAAATATACCTACAGCATACCTGAATCTGCAGGATTGTGTGCCACAGTATTTTAGACGTCTATTGTGTCGAACTTAGAGTTACATTAGAACAGTGGTATAGTGTATGTGTGTGTGCAGTTTTTAGATCTGTGTGTTGTATGTTGGCAGACAGTTACAGTGGACATGGCAGAGGACACTCGAGATGCAATCCGGCAGATGACGCAGCAGTACATGTCGAACCCGAACGCCATCATCCTGTGCATCCAGGACGGCTCGGTGGATGCAGAGCGCAGCAACGTGACAGACCTGGTTGCACAGATGGACCCTAATGGCAAACGCACCATCTTTGTGCTCACCAAGGTCGACCTAGCAGAGGAGAACCTCACTAACCCAGACAGGGTGAGACCCAACACTGAATATATCTTGTTATCATCTGTACAGTATAAGATTATCTGAGTTAGACATTTCTATTCCAAGAAAGATGTCTGGCAGGTCCATTGTGTTGACCTTTAAGCCATCTTGACTTTATGGAAAGCTAGACAGACACTTTGTAGTACAGTATAACTGTTTCGAGCTGCATGTCCTATGACCATAAAATAGACTACATACTACGTGGTCTTCTTGTGCAACGAGCTTGGTGATAAACTCGTATCACAATTTTATGTCAACATGTTGTCTACCTGAATGCCAGTAATTTTGACTGGTGAGCTGAACTGTTACGCTTGTACCTGCAGATAAAGAAGATTCTCGCAGGCAAGTTGTTCCCTATGAAGGCACTGGGCTACTTTGCAGTGGTGACGGGCCGGGGCAGGAAAGATGACTCAATACAGACCATCCGCGAGTATGAGGAGAAGTTCTTCCGCAGCTCCAAACTTTTCAAGTGAGCTCTCTCTACTTTACTCAATTCACGCAAGTCGTCATTATGTTGTTTTACTGTAGGAAATTTCCCCACATTGTGATTTGTAACACTGTAATAACCTGCTTGTATGGCACTCTGTACGAACACATCACTCATACCTTGACTATGTGTGTGTGTATTTGTTCTCGCATGTGTGCGTGCATTCATGAGGCCTAATATTGATCCCTGTTGTGACTTAAATTTTTTGTTCAACTTTTGTGAAAATGATATTTTTGGTGTAACGGGTGACATTAATGTAGTTAACTCGGTGACTGTAGTCTAGCTGTCCACCATCGTGAAATAAAAAATTGTTGCATCATATCATGGCATCTGTAACCAAAATGTCCTAGTAAGTTCGCAAACCGAATGTTTGTGTATAAAATTGTCTAATTATACAAAGTTATGGACATCCAGTGAACTGTTACATTTTATTGCCAGATATTTTGTTTGGAATTATTTATTATTAAATATAGCATCCTTACGATTTTGTCTGCCGAACGAGATTACCGTTTCTTGATTTTACGTGGAGGGATCGTGTCTGTGGTTTTGTTAGATACTGTCCTCAAAGCTAAACAGAATAGGATGTTGATCACATGCATTTTTTTTTTTTCATAACCAACAATTTAAACAGTTACGGTACTTTACTACTGGGGATAGTAATTACTTATTATGATCCAATAAATTACAAAATTACTTTATTAAGTACAGTAAAATCCTACTATGTAGTACATTACTGCATGTACAATTGTCCTCCATATAAAATTTTTTTCATGGTTTTCATAGTTTTTCCATGTACCAGAATGCATTAATATCCTGCCTACAACAGTGCAGTATTTTTCATTTCCTGCATATATCACTTCTTTTAGCTCAGATAATAACCACAGCGCTGGCTAAGTTTGATGCATCGCCGTTGTCCGCATTATAAAATATGATAATGCTCTTTCCAGATTTTTAACACTTGGTTATTGTAACCTAACAGTAAGTTAGCTTTCGTTCGCACCATTATCCTATCCCTATGTTGCTGTTTATTTTTATACTAGTGTACAGTAGAATCCCATTGTTACGACTTCTCCCGGTTTCCAGGAAAAGGGTCGTAATAGAGAAATAGGGACATTATGGGCTGATTTTGACCCATCCAGTACCCCTGTAAGTCAAAATTTGCCATTTTTCGCACAAAGTTTATATTCAATCATCTCTGGTGTAAAAAATACAGTTTTTAAATTAAATACAAATAATTTCAATAGTCAGATGCCGTCCCAAAAAAAAAAAAATATATATTCTAAAAGGCAATCTTCAGTTTCTCGTCACAAAAAAGGCATAAACACAGTGCGACATGCCCACTTACATTGACTTACTGTGGAAAAAATCATAATGATATGATTTATTATTAAAAATTAACTTATTATTGGAGGTTTTGTTACATAGATTTTGTTAGTCATTGACATTGAAGTTGAAAACTCAGTGTGCTATGACGCGTCAGCATGTGGCGATGTGACTGTGCCACACGCTCAATCTGGTTGTGTAGAATGGGTGGTGGAGGGGAGAGCGACCAGACTGGCTGGCCTCCCTCTCAGCTGTCTGTGTGCAAGTGTGATTTATCCTGCTTGCCTGGCGTGAAGCACACTTGGACCACAACAGTACAACTTGTATTATTTACGTGAAAGTATACTGCAACAATTTAAAGCCTTTCAGTGCAGTCTCCGAGTCGGTTCTTTGGTTACTGTGCAAGAATTGTTGTTGCATTGTGTCGCCATCACAAGATTTTAATTGATACCAATAAACATGTTTCTTAAAAAAACAGACACTTAAAAAAATTTTTCGATATTTCTGAAAAACCGGTATGCCTATTGAGAATGCTAATTTGAAGCCCCTCCAAAGGACTAAAAACTGACTTTCCAAGGTGCTGTCACTTATAAAATAACTGAATTACTTGTCGCTTAAAGTCGTAGGCCTATAGTAAAAATCATACAACTATGGCACTTCGCACCAGTTCAATACTCTGCACTACGGATAGAGGCAAAGTGGCTCTCAACGTGCTGGCCGCAAGCACAATCAAAAACTTTTTCAGCACTAGGCAACTGCACTAGTTGTATTTGCGTCATAGGCCGTTTTTACGCGGCAGCACAGCCACATGGCTCACGTGACGAATTATCAATAATACAGCTGAAATTGTCAAGGTCAAGCCGAGCGTCGCACGACCTGATGTGTAGCTGGAGAGAAAAATAGATGAGATAATGCTTGATTGTTTTCTTTTTTTGCTTCTTTTACGGACTGAGTGTCATGCTGGTCCTTTTTTTTGCCATGATGTAAGAAGAGGAAAAAAAATAATTGTGTCTTCTCTTCAAAACCCTCTCCCCCCTCGCCCCACCTGGGCCATCTCCAGACATGGAAAAACAATTACGATGGCTGGAAGAGAGTGGGAAAGGGAAAACAAACACAAAGCTCTGCTTTGCAGCCAGACAGGCTGTTGAACTTACCTATCAGACAATATGGGTGGTGGGGGCGGGTGGTTGCATCTGTGACGTACACTGCTGTCCGGAGCTGAGGGCAAGGCAAGGCTCAGGAATGCGGCTAGGGGTTGGCTACTAGAGGAGGACTGTGCGGCTCCAACCACCACCCAGCCTTCTCTGTCTTGCCTTCTCCTCAGCACCTTACAGTAGACAAGACAGGGCAGATCATGTGTGCGCGTACACACAAACACAATCTGGCTTGATGGCTGTGGGTGGGGAGTGAATGGGTATTGGCTGGCGTGGACAGTCAGGAAGGGTGTTTGTTTAGCAGTGCATTTCTTACAGAGCAGCACTTGCAAAGAAAAATGCAACACGTATAAGCAACAAGTTAAACAAATATATTTTTCAGCAGAATTTTCTTACATTTTCGTCCTGAATTTTTTATGGTTCCTCAAAAAAGGGTCGAAAAAATGGGATGGTCATAAAAAAGAGGGTGGTATTAACAGGATTTTACTGTATTTTGTTACCATGTAAGATAATGTTTTGCCGAACTTCATTTGTAAGACACCATTTACTAACATTCCATTGCTTTCCAATACATATTTTTTGTGTATAATTGCTGCCGGCAAACTTAAACATGGTACCTGAGTTGATTTATGAACACGGCTGAGTCTTTCACGTGTATTACCAATCCTGTACTAAAGACTCTTTAAAGTGTTTTAACAAATGATCATGGGAAATATGCACATAAATATTTGTTGTACATATTTGTTTGTATTTGAAATGTGTCGGAAAGAAAGATAATTATTTTTATGTATTAATTATAGTGTTTACCCGTAAGGGGAATGTTATTTACGTCAATCAGGATATTTATTTACTGTATATAAATATTTGTTGTACATATTTGTTTATTATTATTTGAAACTTGTCTGAAAGAAAGGTAATTATTTTTATGTATTAATTATAGTGTTTACCGGCAAGGGGAATGTTATTTACATCAATCAGGATATTTTTACTGTACGTAATTGAGAATTTTTGTGCAGTGAGTAAATATTTTCAGTGTGTACAGCTGGCACTATTGTAACAGCAAACAGCCTTTAGTGGCCTAGTGGCCATTTTGCTAACGGTATTTATGCTCTTCTGGCAGGTATAATAGATAGACGTTTCGCTAAATACGTAGTCAGTTGTCAGCAACTCTGCATTCGGACCAGGTCAACGTGGCACTCCTCCCTTTCCTTCTTAAGATTTGTGACTGTAGCCAGCCACCTAAACTGTCTTACCTCATCTCAATCACCCTTGTACCCCACCTACTGTATTCAGGTTGAATCAGCGAGATCGCTAAGCTCCTTGCATCCGTAATTTAGCATCGCTTAAGCGTGGAGACCTAGCTACATAAACACTACTATCTCTTATCTCCATGCCTTCTTGCACTAAAAATATGTAGTGTTGCCACACACATTACGTAAAAGCTCTGTCACTTACTCAAGTACTGTTACCGGCCTATACAGTAAAACCTCGTTAGTTCGAAGTGCTCGGGACAGAAATTTTGTAATTCAAATCCATAACTTCAAATACAGTAGAACCCCGATTTAACGAAATGCCATGGGACCCGAAAATGTTTACTCTAAATTGATGTTTCGTTAAATCCGACTTCACACCCCCCCCCCCCTTTTTTTTTTTCGCAAAAAAAGTTTAATCCTCTGCAATATTTCGTCGGAATTTCACGTAATTTTAAAAAAAGTATATTGGCTCAAAACAATAACAAAACGCATTTACTGCAATAGGTAAGCCACAGCCGTGAAAGAAAAAAAAAATTGGCGAAATAACTTCCAGTGGAACGCTCGGCGAGTGTGCGCATTGCGAGTTAGGCCGTCCTTGCGCCAGCCAGCAACACAAGAGAAGTGATGACTTACACCGCCAAACCGTCAATATTTCCGTGTCTCTCCAGCCCGCTCCTCCAACAAAGTTGAGCAAAATCCCATGAAAAATAGTAAAAAAAATTCTTCATGGAAACTGAATTAAAAGTTTGCAAGACATCTGTAAAATAATAATTAAATATGCGCGGCGGCGGCTGCCATTGTAGCTTGTATGAGCCGCGCTCGTGAAAGAAACTCGTGTTGGTCTGCTCGCTAAAAATGCTTTGCACTCGAGCTGTTTTTTAGCATTGGAGAAACAAAATATTTTTACGTTTACCGCAATAAATTCGTTGTACAAAGTCTGCATAAATAATATTACGTATTTTTTAAATATAAACTCGCTTGTTTTATCATGGGATGCGAGTGTAAATAACCACGCTGCACACCACTGCATTCTATCGGTAAGAGAATTAATCAATAGAGTGCGGCACTGCAGCGCATTCTAACGGAGACGCGTAGCACTATCCGTGAATTAGTTCTTGTGCTGTCCACTGCCGCGCTGTGCAGGAGACTGGGTACCTAGATGCTCGTTCACTCACCAGTTGCCAGGATGAGGATCTAGGCGTGCGCTTGTTATGCAACACAGCGGTGCTCGCTCGGCTGCGGCGGCCGCACCCGTGCGTGCGTATCTCTAAATAACTCCTGCAGACAAAGTTTTCAATGAATATTAAAGAATTTTTTTTTTGTTTCTCGACGAATGGTTTAAGCTTTTCTACAGAGAAATAAGTATATACGACGGTCGGTGCAAGTATTTTTAAAGGACTGAACTTGTAATTACAGTCGAACCTCTATCTATCGTTTTTCAGGGGACTGACAGAAAAATTCAATAGATGCGGACATTCAATAGATATGGACTTGACATGTCAAGTAAAAAAAAATTTATGAATTTTAACATATGTTGTGGATATTTATAGGCAATATTTGTTAGCCATCATTAAAAAGAAATCAATGAAAAAAGTTGATAGAAAAGGCAATTTTAATACTACATAACTATAAAAACATAGACCAAACCCTTCAATTCAAATTTAAAAATTTTCAAAACAGCAACAAGTAAAAATAAATAAAAATACCTTACCAAAAATAACTGCTGAGCACATAATTGTGTTCTTTCTTCTCATAAATACACTAAAAGAATCATTACATAAATCAATCAACACACTTCTTCAAAATTTGCTTGCTAAAAACAATTACAGTATCTATGTCAAAGTATTTCACTTCTTTTGAAAAAAGTCTTTGGTTGTTGACTGCTTTGACCTAGCATTCTGGGATTTCAGGATCACGGCCTCCATCTTCATTACAGTATCTAGATCACCATCATTAGTACAGTGAGCAAAACAAACTGTCTTAAGAGTTTCAAGAGCAGTACATATGTGCATCAGAAAAGGTGGGGGATCTTTTCTGGTGTGTCTGTAGAGATATCCGCTGCTTCTTCATCACTGCTGTCGTGTTGTGTTGCTCCTGTGTCCTCGCAGAGTGCTTCGACACTTTGTATCCCACAGGTAGCCACTTGGTCGTCACAGCTGGTGTAAGTGTCAAAGCCAACTTGCTTGTTGTCCAATCTCTTGAAGTTAGCTTCGAAGTCGTCATCTATTTCATCTTCAATACTAGCTTCAACTTCCTTGGTCACCCCACATTTAGAAAAGCAATTCTGAATTGTTGTGGGGGTAATCTGCTTCCACGATGTAACCAAATTGTGGATGGCCTGCAGGATGTTGAGTTTTAGCTCAACATTGTCACCTCTGGCATCAAGTAGACCTACAACTTTCCTCACAAGCATCTTCCTGTTCTGGTGCTTGAAGCACTTGATAACTCCAGAGTCGAGGGGCTGACACACACTTGTGCAGTTAGGGGGATAAAATACCACCTTCACGTTGCGCAGAAAAGATACATCTTTGGGATGTGCAGCACAGTTGTCCACGAATAGCAAGATCTTCCTACATGGAGTACCCATGGTGCAATCCAAGGTACGCAGGAATGATGTGAAAGTCTCTGCAGTCATCCATGCTTTTCTGTTAGCATGGTACTTAATTGGCAAGTGTTTTATGTTCTTGAAGCATCGAGGCTTTTGGAATTTGCCTATGACCAGTGGTTGAAGCTTGTCCGATCCATCACTGTTGGTGCAAAGTAAAACACTTAATCTTTCCTTGGCTTACCCCCATGACAAGCCTCACCTTTAACTGCCATGGTTCTGTCTGGCAGGCAGTTGTAGAAAAGGCTTGTCTCATCGGCATTGTAAATGTCTTTCGGCTCGTAACCTTCTAGAATTTTTGGAAATTTACTTAACCAATCATTGGTGGTTTCAGTACACACTCCAGCACTTTCTCCACACACCTTCTTGAAAATAAGACCATGACGTTCCTTAAATCTTGCAGCCCAACCATTTGATGCACTGAAGTTGTCTACACCTAACCTCAAAGCAATTTGTTGCCACTTTTCTTTTAAAATTGTGCCATCCACAGGAATATTGGAGGCCCTGGCTTGTTGATACCAAGCAAACAGCACATTTTCAAGTTCCTTGAAAGACGACTCTCTATTATATTTGCGTTTTTTGCTTGTTGGCCCAAACTTGCTAACCTGCAAATGAATTACTCCTTTTTTCGCTAAAATGGAGTTTAAAGTGGAAACTGGAAGACCTAGGGGTTTTGCAGCATCCACTTGTTTTTCGCCCACATTTTTCTCAACTTCTTCAATTATCCGTAATCTTTCATCAAGAGTTCTCACTTCCCTTTTTGCACGACTCTTACATGTCATTTCAATTAACGAAACATAATGTAAATTCACGACCACGTGTTGGCTAACCTATACTGTAAACGTAAATATTACTGCATAGGATCTAGTTTCATAGGTTAAGATGCATTTAAAGGAACTTTAACGTAACATTGTATACACGCGAAGTTTATTTCAAAGTGAGGCAACATTGTTCAGTGAATCAATATCGGAAACAAATATGGCGCTACCGTCGCCTTTGGGTGTGTTTAACTCATTTAGCTTTCGTTAAATCGCTGTTTTCATTATTCCTGAGTTCGTTAAATCGGGGCTCTACTGTAATAGAATTTTCAAGCAAAAAAAAAAGTAATTTTAATTAAGGTACAAAACACCCTCTGTGTTTCTACACCCATTTTTATGGCTAGTTTTCGAGAACTGTTATGCATTTGAATTAAAAAAGGAGAATAGCAGTTTGTAATAATTGGACCAAAATAGTTTGTTGCTTTTTTCGTGCTCATTGCGTGCTGCATTTTTCTGGGCGTTAACTGTACTGCGAGCAGCGCGCATCATGTCTACTAGGCTGTCAGCAACTCTGCGCTTCTCCTTACCTTGTTACAGCGTTCAATGTCTACCACGTGTTGCCTTTGCCACAGCATGTGACTGTTGTTACTGCCGTATTTGCGGCATATAGGACAACCCCGCACATAAGACGAGTCATTGTTTTGAAGGTACAAAATCTTGAAACATATTTAATTATTAATTTTGAAATTCCCAGCAGAAAAATATTTTTTTCCTTTGCCAGGAACATAAATATTTTGTTTAAATATTTTTAATGCATGTATTATCGTTTTATAAATATCATAGGAGACACAGAAACCAAAAACATGGGCACTACTGCCCTCAGGGTGCCTAAGAGCCAAGGAAATGCACAGTGACGGTAACACGTGGCCGGCGACATCGTCAGTTCCCGGCCGCACGTCACATGCCAACGCCGGGCTGCAGCAGCTGCTTGCAAAGTCATCGCATTCCTGTACGCTGTTGTCACCAGCTAACACTAGACACATGAATGTGGCTTTCGGTACCTAGATCTTCTTTTTATCTGCCTGAGAGTTTTGTGCTGGCGAGACAAAGGATCTAGGCATGTGCTCCAGTTGTATTGATCGCCAAGAGACGCATGCTTAGTTGCGAGTTAAAAGTGCTTATGTCACGAATATGACGCTCATCAAAATTTCATACCATAATTTTTATCAAAAACAGGGCACTTTGTTTTGACTTGTTACGGAAAATGCAATTCTTTGAAACGTCATACAACACCACAGCTTACAGCTCAACTTTCAAATGATTTTTAGGTTGTCAAACATTTTCTCATCTTCATATAAGACAAGTAGCAATTTTTGAAGGCCGAAAATAGAAATATGTAAAAATAGTCGTCTTACACGCTGGAAAATACGGTAATTTATAAATGTGCGGTTATGAAGGAAGGGAGAGCTTTACAGACATCTTAAAGAATTTTCAACCCAAAATGGTAAGTTTGACCACCCTATAGCCCAAAAATATTGTAAATATTTCATGCAGAATAATTTTTACAAATGCAAAGTGATTTTCCAGTAGCTTTTCGAAGGAATATCAGATGTTGTGTCAGTGAAATTATTATTTAATAAACTATGTAACTTACCAAAAATGGTAATTATGACCAACCCTCCTCCCGAATGAAAATTTGTAAACATGGTCATTGAGTCATTTTCACAAGTGCAAAGGTATTATTCCAGTAGTTTTTCGAAGGAAAAATCAGATGTCGTGTCAGTTAAATATTATTTCAATCAATAAGATGTTGATTGATCCACGACAACGGGCAGTGCAACTGGCCAGGTGGTTGTATGGCATCAGCGCAGTGCACACAATATGGTAACGTGGCATGGGAGGCAGTCGACACTGCGACCTTGACTGCTATCTGTTCTCTCCTCCCACGAGTTACCAGTTAGGCGACATCAGCGGAACACCGGAAACGAACATGTGCTTTTTTTTTGCCTGCCATTCTGCTGGCTATATTCTCCTAAAAGCCACATTGTTGACTGGTGATTCATGCCTGTGAGCGAGAGAGTTGGGGGGAGGGAGGTGCAGGGTGACACAACACTGGTATCTGCTTGGTATGTGGCTAGCTAGGCGGAGGGAAGGAAAGTGGAGAAGTTCTAAAAATAAACCAGCTGCGTCTAAGAGAGGAAGGGGGGGGGAAGATACCAGCTACCTCCTTCCTCATCTTCTCCTTCCCTCATTCACTCCGCTTCTCCCTGGCCGCTGAAATACTCCAGACTCGTGGCACATGGCACACACAATACAGCTACAGGTTGTCGCACACTCTGCCATTCCTGCCTTCCATTCTTCTTTTCCTCTCTCTTTGCGCGCACCACACACACACACACATTCGAACTCGAGCGCCGTGCACAAGCAGACAGCAAGTAAGCCTCAAGGTCAGCACGACATGGAAAGGCGCGGTAACGGAAACAAAGCCAAGGCTGTACAATGCCACACGGCACAGCTTTATCCTTAGATTTCGCAAACGTTACTGACTTCTCTATCAAAATGACTGTGAATTACAAATTAATCGAATATAGAATCAACCAAACTCCATAGCATGTAAAATCCTATCCTTACGTTCAGGACCGAGTGATGGCTTCGATTTATATAGCATTTTGAATTAACTGAGTTCGAATTAAAGAGGTTTTACTGTAGAGCCAAATCATTTAGAGGCCATGGACATGTAGCCTTCTCAGGTGTGAGGAAGGTATTACCTCGGCAATGAACAAGGCCGTATTCTCACACCATTATTTCACAGCCTGATGTACCTTCGTAAGTTTCATTTTGAATCCAGTAACCCTTGTTGCACAGCCGGAAGTGCCGTATCTCCACACTAGAAAGCTTTCAGTCCCATCTATCCCTTTTCGTTTGGCCGAATGACCATTGTTTTCGGAAACGATTCACCCTTCGACAGTGTCTTGCGTTTTAAGATAATGTTGTCGCCACTCTGCTGGCAAAGGGGTTGAATTTATGTTTCCTTCAGGGTTGTAATAAGGTTTGAGCATGAGTTCCCTGAAGGGGAGGAGAGGCTGCTAAATGTCCCAAGGAGAGTGGTTTCCTGGGCAGTCGACACAACATAGTCTCTACAGAAGAGCGGGAAAATTCTCACTTTTCATGAAGGGGGTAGACGTGTTATCCACTCACCAATTTCTAGAAGAGCTCCCTCAGGAGGCGGCGTTTTTGGTCCGACACAGGCTTCGGCTCGAAGTCAGCTTCCCTCTTCAGCTGCTGGATGTGGGGGTGCGGCAGTGGTGCCGGTTTTTCGGGAGTTTTGATCGGACTAATTAATGGTAGCTGAAGGCGGTGTAGGTCCCTAAGGATGTGACTAAAACTATCGCGTTTGCGTCTAGGCTGCTTGTTCTCTGTGCCTTTGTAGCGGCGACAAAGTTCTGAAAGTGTGGTGGGTTTTTCGGATGTTTTCTGAGGTGGAATTACTCCCACAGGTATCTCACTGTTACTTGTGATAGCCTGTCTGCACTTAGCTGTGGCTTCTGCCTTGCGACCTTCTATCACTGCTCGTTCCTCAGACGAAATATTAATTATTAGGCACTCTGAATCAGACATGAGTTCTTTAGAAATGAAACTATAGAAATACGTTTGAGCTGTATATTGTTTCCACTTGGTACACTTTTACAATCACTGACTCTACACACTAGTTAATACATTCGGTTTTTACATACACAGGTCTTTATATACTACTAGTTTACAATATTCACTATACTCGACCGTCTGGTCATTTATGCACGGAGCTCCGGAACTTCTCACGAACTTGGCTCTACTTCCGCATCCGGCGGTCACAGATAATGTGCCTCGTGGCGACTCGCGGTAGGGTGCGTTACCTAATACTGCCCGTGATGCTAGGGCGCGTCTCCTTATGAACTGCGCTTTCGGCACAAGAGTGGGTAGGACCAGGTTTCCGCTTCCTTCTCAAGAAGCAACCTGTATAGATGATGGGTAGGCTGGTTTAGGCTTCCTTCTCAGGAAGCAACCCACGGAAGATAGGTAGTGGTGAATAGGTAGGAGGTATGGGTTTCGGGTTCCTTCTCAGGAAGCAACCCTAGGGTTAAGTGGACGTCAGGTTTCAGCTTCCTTCTCAGGAAGCAACCCTTTCGAGGTTGGGGGTGGTGCCTAGGCTTGCTCGGGGAGGAGGCCCGAGCCATAGACTGACGATTTGGCTAGGCGAGCGCCCGCCTTATATAGCCCTGAGGGGGGCTTAAAGTACCGTTAGTGGATGGTGAAAATGACTGCCACTGGAGAGGAAGCCGTCTGCAGGCTAGCAGGCACACCATTCCAACACCCACAAATCTCCCACACTCGGCAAAAAAATACGTGTATAGAACCGATATCATGGACATACGCCATTGCTTGCGAATGTTGTCGTCTTGCAGAAAACATCCACAATAAAATGAAAAACAACAACAAAAACCAACAAAGAAAAGTCGAGCATTAGCTGTTGTCAACAAACAAATAACATACATACAGTCCTAGAGAGGGACATAGTCGTAGCCACAAAGTGGAACAGATAAAAAAACAAACAAAAAAAAATTCAAAAAATTAATTCCTAGCTGGAATATAGTCGTGTGATGAAAGACGACACAACAAAAACGAACGAGAATACAGAAAAGAGACTTATGAAAACAGGTAATAGATAGAAAAACACAACGAAGACAACACAAAAGTCGAGAGACGAAATGAGTGTGAAACAACGACGAAACACGAAAAAAAACAGACGAAAAATGGACGAAAAAGTAGAAGGCTTCTTGGACGACAACAGATGCGACGTTTCGGGAACTGGGATCTGTTCCCGTCTTCAGGCACACGTGCAGACTGAGGAACTCCAGCAGACTGACTGTGGCATCTGGAAAAAACAGGGGTCTTATATAGGAAAAATGCCTGCTTATAGCTCAGCCAATGTGAGTGCAGCTGCCTCCTAATTGGTCGCGCAGCTTGTAATGGGAGATTATGCAGTGAAAAATGTATCCAGTTCTATAGTTTTACAAAACTGTAAGTTTAAAGAACAAAATATATATTCATTATTATTAATTGTGTGTATTTAAAGAAGTTTCTTCTTTAATTAAAGGAATCCAAATATTTTTTAGTTCAATACTCTGCTGGCTGATGACTTTACTATTGCTGATAATGAATGCTGATTCTTTTATTTTTCTTTTGATCTGGTTTGCCTCCTGTGTGATTGGGGTAGCCTCTTCCCACATTATTTTGTGACTATTTTCGCAGACATGTTCGGCTAGTCTGGATTTTTCAGTTTCACCTTTTTTGATGTTATTTTGGTGTTCTTTAAGGCGTGTGGTGAGTGGCCTGCCAGTTTCTCCAGTGTACATGCTTCCACATTCGCAAGGTATTTTATAGACACAGTTCTGGGTGTTTTGTTTTTCTGTAACTGGTTTTACTTTGGTAACAATATTTTTTATTGTGAAAGTTGACCGAAAAGCTGTTTGTAGTCCGTACTTATTACCAAGTCGCCTTATTTTCTCAGACAAGCCCTGCACATATGGGATGACCAGTGTTCCAGTGTGTTTTTCGGTTGATTGCTGAGAATTGAAATGTGATTTAATATTGTTCATATGTTTGTCTATGGTGCCCTTAGGATAGCCATTCGCTAAGAATTCTTTTTTCAGAAGGTTTGCCTCGTCGATTTTCGAGGCTTCGTCACTGCATATTGTGTCAGCTCTGTTTTTCAGTGTGTTTATTATGCCAGTTTTTGTATTTTTGGA
>PNEQ01004447.1:0-43484 GCA_003012365.1 Medauroidea extradentata | reverse complement strand
CTTAGCTATCTGACTGTCGAAGTGATCGGACGTGTGCGGGGAGAGCTCCCGCGGGCACACGTGCCATGGAGATCCTTTAACATCGGGGCTACAGCACCTTTCTTTTTGGTAACGTGAGCCATCGGGCTGCGCATCTAATTTATTTTGTTCCGAATTTAGATATATATATTTTTTACAGTATAACTTGAGAGTTGGTTTTGGAGGTGAGAGCCCACCGCGTGTACTGTACAGGGATTTGTAACTGTGTTGCGTAGATTGAATCTGAGTATTCAATAAACATCGTGCTACTAAATTGTACTGACGCGTGTCCCTAGCGCTAGACGTTCTGGGTTGCAAGTAAGATTGCTGAATGCGAGCAGTGTATGGATCTATTAAAACATAAGAACATTTATATAATTATAAAACACATTTTAAGTAATAACAAACAAGTACAATTTTTATTTACGTGCGTATTTCCCGTGATTGCTGTTTAGTGTACTTTTACAGAGTCCGTGCACGGGATTGGCACCACTGGCGAGGCACTGGGGCGTATTTTGTAAACAAACACTAGTACAGGTTAATAAATGCTACAAAGGCACTTATACATGGAAAACAAAGACTGGATAAACACTTGGGCGTAAGTAAATACTGTTATACAAATAAAGTCTCGTCTTCACAATCTTACATGCTAAAATATTATTCTTACGTAAAAATAAATGGCAACACGGCAATCGGCAAAGGTGCGGGCGAAAGCTAGTGCTTTTAGGTTAGAATAGTTAAGTGTTAAAAATCGGGGGCGAGCGTTAACGTAATTTATAAGTATACGTGACGGCGTGGCGTCAGTACTTTCATCATTTACTGGTAATAGTAATCCCAGGGTGCATTTAACAGTATTTATATTTTGTGATTTTCGCTCTTCTCTTCTCGTACCCACGACACTGAGGTAAGAGCTCGTAACTCTATCACTGAACTTTCAGCTAGCCGAGGACATACCGAATCCAGCAATATACGACGGGTGAATCAGAGGGCGCGTTTGTGCGAGCACGTGTTCAGCGTAGGTACACCGAGCACGTGGTATGTGTGTGAAGGAGAATAGTGCCACCACATTAGCGCTGGTGAAGGGTGACATGATGCGAGTATGGAGCAGCGCTGGAACAACCAGCCGACCAGCGGCATCATCCGGAACAATTCCCACAAGCAAAAATCTGGGGACCAATTCCACCAGGAATCGAGCCCGAATCACCTTGGTAGGTTTGACCCCTGAACCACCACGGACCTTCTCGGCCTTAAGATAGATACTCACAACGATTTAAGAAATTTTCAGGAATCTGATAAGACAATGTAAAAGAAAAAAAAACCCTAAAAAAATGGAAGTTTATTTACCAACTTTGGGAAAAAAAAACATGAGATGTGTAAGAGGTAAACTACAATAAAACCTCTATTACGAACCCAATTTATTATGTACGACATGTACGACAGCCCCTACAACCATATTCTAGACAAGTGACAGATCATAATAGAGGTTTGACTGTATTAATTACGACTGCATCTCTATTACAATTATATTGTTCGGAACCGTGAGATTTCGTAATACAGGTTTTACTGTATTTATTACAACCACACGACAATAATGACCATATTCTAAAGAACTGAATAGGGTTGCAACAGATAGGGTTTATTGTATTTTTAGCTTAATAATATTGCAACTTTGTTTCCAGCGCAAGAAGTTATGCTAATGGAATGTGTCACTCAGACAAAATACTATATTTTCTCATACAAATGAAGACAGAATTTTTCTAACATTACTCTTTTCTTTCTTTCAATAATGTATTTTGAATTCCTGAAAATTTCAATTAACACTTTCAGTGCTATTTTACGTGCCACACCACCACATTTACAATATTTCTGATGCAAAACAGGATCCCCTCATACCAACACTGTAGAGACACGGACGTTGCACTTACACGTGTCCACGGGTCCCAGCTTTTCGGCGACTGCATACACCACGTCCGCGGTCCAGAAGTCAGGAATGCGGGCGTACACCTTGCCAGAGTCTGCAGGCAGGTGGAAGCCTAACTTGTGTAGCAACATGACGAAGGGCTTGTGCTGCATCGCTACTCGCTGCCGGCTACTCCACGGCACCACTGGGATAGATTGCTTCAGCACTGCACAAGCAACGGTACAATACACAACTTCTAGGTAGAATCTAGCCGGACACATCATCTACATTACGGACAGAAACAGCTGTTTGGGCAGAAGGGATTGGTGAGGAACTCTGCCATGGCCTGAATTCAGAAACTAAAAGAAAGGGTGAAAATCACAGGGAACAGGAACTCCAGCTGTACTTTCCAATAACATTACGTTGAGAAGAATGTGCGGGAAATTTTTGTAACTAAACTGAAATAAAACTGAAATTATTTTATACGTATACAGTATTTGATATACATATTTAGATACATAATTAAATACAAGTTTAATGTAAAGTGCCATCCATTTCAGCTAGAAATTGTAAATCTATACACACTCACACAATGGAAGCATATCCCCTCCACCATGTCCGTTGCAACACAGAGACAAGGGGTGCAGCTATCACCCCTCTTAAGTAAACCTGAGAGAGCAACCCTCCTTCTTCCACATTTACATTTCACAATGACATTGTTTTATTTGTAGGGATAAATGTAGATTATCACACTCAAATTGTCAAATCACATTCCTAGAAAGTAGGTTTTTGTTAAGTAATTTTCCCTCCTCCTCTTTTCTAAAACTCAAAACTTCCCCCCCTCCTAATATTAGTTGGCACGTCCCCGCCATCCACCCGCTCCCTCTTACAAACTAAAATTCTGGATGAGTACCTGCTTGTGCCACTAAGGAATCATTGTAGCATTTGCTTTGAGAGATTTCGGAGAACCGAGGGAAACCAAAGACATGACGGCAAAACCAGGTATTGAACCCAAGTACTGTAGGCGACCATTGTGTCAAATTGTTCAGCAAAAAATTTCATGGCCACTCGCACATCATCTGTGAGTTTAAGGCCTTGTTACAAAGTTTTGCAGTGATTTCGAAAATATTTTTTTTATTGCTACCTAATACTCATATAAAAATTTCGCTGCACAGTTTTGGCACTTATATGTTATAATTTGTAGCTGAATTTTTTGTAGAACTATACTGAACTGTTTTTTTAGATTTCGCTACCCAAAGTACTACGTTTTCAGTCGAGAAAATAAGCAAAAATGAAGGAAATTATTTTTTTTGCTGGCGAATGGTACATTATTTTAAAAAACGCATCCACAGTATTGTGCATCGTGAGATTGCACTTTGACTCAAATTTTTTTCCAAAACTTTTGGTTAAAAAATATTTCAGTTATTGGCATCAGTCTGAAAAAAAACTCGGGAGTAAGCCCTTAATTGTATTTAATATAGGTTAGGTATAACCTACTTTCAGAGTTTTGTATACCTTGTACTAAAATTCTACTGTAATAACAATGAGAGGGACAGAGAAGGAAGAGACAGCCGCGAAGTGACTGACAATGTCAGTTAAGAGAGAGAGGTACTCACGGGCATGTACAAGTGGGACAGGCTCCATGGCCGGGGCTCCCTGCGCAGGGCCCCCGGGACCAGCACACAGCTTCACATAGCATGTCTCCAGTAGCAGACCCTGGAGCCACGCAATGGCGTCGCTCATGCCTTCTGACCGCAGGCCGTCTGCACATAGCACAACACAGTTGTCACCAATGAGAACAGTCACTGTGGTTACAAATCCTGTCCCTGGTGTAAAGGGTATTTACCAAGCAAAACTTTAACGTTGTCTGCAGTCAGTGGGAGATTTTCGCCTGCTACGCCCACACACTCGGAGACATCTTCCATCGGGGCAGGACTGGCAACCCTAAGGACCACCGAGCCAGGCCCCTGGAAACAGTACACATACCACAGTGCAATACTAAACATAGGAGAAAGAGCAACAAAGGCACAACACTGACAAGACACGCGAATATAACTTACTGCAGCCTCCATCGCCACCAAGCGATCATGTTGCTCTCGCGATATCACCTTCTGCTCGAGCAGTTTGTTGATGACCTGAAACACAAATGACAACATAGTCGAAGAGGATTATTTAAACAAGAAACTGCACTTACATGTACAAAAAATAGAAGACAAGATCACGTAAACAAACAAGTACATACACATGTTGTGAACAAGCCTGCTGAAAAAATTATAAAGGTGTCATATGTACTAATTGAAAATATGAACTATTCTCATTCTTGTTTTCTGAAACATAGGTGTTTATGATAAGGCAGGGAAAAAATGTCAAATTAAGGCCAATAAATCATGAGACCATCTTCTCGATCAGAGAGACTCATGGTTAACCCTGCTCGAGAGCAGGATAGGCTACTGTTAAAAAGACAAAACATGCAAAACGTGGTTAAAAATGTTTACAGTTTACATAAACAGAATAACAATTACTGTATATGCACAGTGCAATAAAGTTCAAAGACCACGAAATTAATATTACATGAAATATAAATACACATAATATCATATACAATTTTACAATCATATTAAACGCAGTTTACTCTTGTTTCCATTATTTTCCCCACATGAACAATGTATTGCATTCCTGCTATTTACACTGCAGTAGATACTTGCTTGCCCTGATTTGGTACATTTATTGTTTTCATGAAGCTAATGACTTCTGCCCTCCATTTACACATTTAGAAGGACTGTTGAGGGTGTGAACGATGGGGAAAATTATAATAAAGAGAAAGCTTTAGGATGTGCCTATGTATGAGAAAAAAGGATTGAAAACTAAAGAAAAATTTAATCAATGTTAGCGGTATGAATCTTGCCTCTCCTATTTCAATTCTCAGTAAAGTACTGTATTTCTGGTGAAATAGGGATCGACTTGTGTACATTATATCACAACAAATTACTAAACAGTTCTTGTTACTTCCCTCCATTTACACTTTCCCCACATCAACACCACTTTAATATGTCCCTTAAAAAGTGTAATATACGTGTTTTACAGTAACAAAGTCGTCCCTCCTATATACACAACGGTGGTAGTAGCTGAACTTCAAGGACAATACAGTAAAATCCTGTTAAGGCGGTTGTAATGCGACAGAAAGCAAAAATGCTTACCAACCAAGAAAACTTCTTAAAAGGGTTAAAGTATGCATGTTCTCATAGACAAGGTGCGAAGTTATTTAACTTATTAAGTACTAAGTAGGAACCTTCTTAGACGGGAAATTATTAGGTGGGTTTCAATGGATTTACTCACACTGGCCCGGGGCTTGGTGATACCATCCTCGGCATACAGACCCACCACCCTGCCAACAGGGTCCGAGCTCTCCGAGTTCTGGAAGTAGAACCACGACAGGTTCTCCAGCTCTTCTTTCGACCACCTGGGCAAACAACAACTCTTGTCAAACATTCAACAACTCGCTACACAGACAGGTGACCTCAATGATCGAGGACACTACTGTGCCTTCCGGCAAACAGTCCCTGGTTCAAGTCCCAAGTACACCTCTCATGTTTTCATTGCTCTAAAATATAAATTTCTGAAGTACAACACGCGAGGGGAGCACAGTTAGCTGCTGGTCAGCATAATATAGTCTTATTAAATTTTTTAAATTGTTAATGACAATATTTTGTCTCAAATACACCCGTTACAAAAGTAAAGCTGCAAGCATGCATGGAAGATTTAAAAGTTAATCACACAAAAATTTTTTCACGAAAATCTAGTGTCCCAACTCATTAGTTCAAAGTGTAAAAATTCAAGTCCCACCAGGACTGTATTTAAGAGGTTTCACTAAAATGTCAACACGCCACAGAGACCAGCTGGTAAAACATGAACATAATGTCCTTCACACATGACTGATTTAACTGCTCTCTGCAGTAACAAGAATACTCACGCAGTCTCGTCGAGACCTGTAGGTGTGCTTGGGGCATCCCTGCTTTCAGGCAGCATGCAAACATCGTCCGGCGACACTCTGCCTTGTTGTGGCGTGTTTACAAACTTGTTGATCACGTACACTATGAGATCTGACCAATCCTACAACATACATAAATCATATGTCACCATGGAAACATAAACAGAGTCTAAAGATCTGGAAATGTAGAGGGCTGAACGACCTGCAGGCTAGACTGCACAGTCCTATATACACTACGTCCTCAGATACTTGAACATTGTCTGCAGCTCCAGTGAGTGGAGTTGTACATCTGATAATATAGCATAGACATCTCAAGTGTTTTCATGCAGGTGCGCTATTTGTTCAAAGTCAACAAGGACAAGTTTCATAAACAGTGACCCAATCATGAAAATTACATTTACATGAGTTCGAAATCTAACTTCTAAGATGAACTTGTAAGATTTCTGGGACTCTGTTACATCACTAGGTACAAAGGCGGAGCACAGAAATTAATGTCAAATATATTATGTACATATATTTTACAGGCTCATGAAAGAAGTCAATATAGTTTAGTAAAACAATAAAAAAAACTGTAATCATACATAAGAACTTATGCCATGTAACTACAGTAGACTCCCACAGTAACAAGCACTGTAATAATGTGAATTTGGTTATAAAGAGGTATTTTTGAGGAACCTTCAAAAAATCGCAACAATTTTTTATGAAAAAATATGATTTTATCATAAGGAACGCGTACGATGACACTGTGTGAAGCAGATCTGCAGCCAGTTTTATGACCTTGTGGAGAGTGCATTTGTTATCTGCGGTAGAACACCACCCCCAGGTGGCCCCCTCCCCCTCTTTACCAGTACCATTAATCCTTTGGCCGTTGGGATACCTCTGACGCTTATTGCGGCATGAGAACTCAGCCCCCTATCCATTCCACACAAGTGTGATTCATTCAAACTAAAATAGCGCCTTTTTACATGTAACAAGGTTCCATGATTCTGTAATCATTCAAGGTTACTATTCTTTGAACTTCAATTTGTATTTTCTGCTTTGTTTTACTGATAATAAATTAGGAATAACAATATTTAGTTTTTTTTATTTATGACATTTTATTACAACTCTGGATTACTAATTTGTGACTGATATTAACAATCTACATAGCATTTTAGACATGGTTTTTCAATGAGATGAGCTGCAAAATGTATCTAGCTACCAACTATGAGATCATCCGCCCGCCCCACAGATGCTTCTGCCGCCTGTGAGACCATTCGACACACTACGTGAAATGTTTAGCAAGGGAGAGGAGGCGAGCCATATTCCTTGCTTTATGAAAGCGAGATTCCGTATCCGAGATAACTTATCACTGTTGAATGTAATTACTGGCGATAAATGTGAACATGTTCAAGGCTTGACGGAAAATATGTTTGTAGAAGAAGAAAAGAAAGAGAAAAGTGTATCAGCAGCCACGCAAACTTATGTTTCAGCCAAGTAGCAGAGACATGGTGGAATCACAAACTTCAGCTGGAGGATAGTCGGAAAGCAGACTAGATGATGTATTGGCTGGGATGTTGCTGGGTTCCTGGCTACCATGTTCACACTCACACGCTGTCGTCTCGTCTTGACTTGCGAGCTGGCTCGACGCTACAACTAAGCCCTATTTCACGCAATCGCACAAACACTTCACACTGTAACTATACGAGTTCCTGTTTAAAAAATGTAGTGTTTGTACATTCCTTCCGCTGTGAATAAAATGTCTCAATTTGACACAATGCAGTTTGAAGATCTGTGTTGCTGCAAACTCGTGAATAAGAGGCCCAATGTGTTGTGGGGCGCGTGCAAGCCGAGTGTGAAATCTCTGTCAACCGACTAGCTGTTAATGTCTTGTTTGAAGTGATTGCATGATGTAGCGTGTAGCGGCTAACAACCTGCCGTGCTGCGAGAAGTTGTGGCGGACGCATGATTGATTACAATGATATTGACTCCTACATGCTCTCATCATTCTTGTTATCATATTCATCATCATTAACATTACAGTTTTATTGACAGCCATATGTACCAATAAAAATATATTTATTTAATTATATTAAATAAAAAACTAACTCTGTATGATGTTACATTCCTCCAACTTAAACTACAAAATTTATTACAAAAATATATTTCAGCCAAAGTTACTACATGCTGCAGTAATTTTGGAACTACTATATGTGAAACTCCTTTTTTACACTTCTCATTAAATCTGGAAAAATTGTTGCAAAACTCAGGAAAGTATAAAAAGAGGGAAATGCCTAATGTAAGATTAGAAAATGATGACCACAAAAAGTACTGTAGATGCAAAATGTTGGAAAGTGTAAAAACGAGAACTGTAAACATTTAGCTCTACATAGGTTAAGTAAATTAATAACAAGTCTGTGATGGATACGCCACCACCACACTTACATCACAGACTTCAAAATCAGTCTCCCAGATCTTTGAGAAAGTCTTGAGGATGCTGGGTTGGAAGAGAGTAGAGATCTGCTTAAGGTCGCCACAAATGTGGTGCATCATGGTGAATATACAGTCGTTGATGAACTCTCCGTTATCTTGGAAGTCCTCCAGTAGCAGGCCGTACTTGTGCATCACGTCCACCGTCGCAAACCTGCCACGTCAAAGAGCCAGTCAACCTCAAGACTATGTAGCAACAAGCACCCTTGCAGCTATTAGCCCGTCTCACTTAATTAAGATATACATTTATTGACAATTGTGTTGGCAGTTAGTGTTTTCCTCTATTACATGTTAATTCTGCACAAACACACTCAGCTGACTCAAACTGTGCAGTATATAAAAATGAAAAGTATTTTTCTGCAGAAATTTGTACACGTGATAGTTTTTAGAACTGCCAAAAATTTGAATTATTAACAGAGACTGACATATACTGTACCTAAATTCACTTCCACATTCAATTGAGTCACCTCAACCTTCACAGGTTCTTACCCATACAATACCCCACGCTGCGGTTATTGTGCTATGTGCATCAACCATCTAAATCTTTCAATAGCAGGCTCATGAGTTGTCAGTTAAGAGTTGTAACCTTGTATCAGATATACCATACACACATACATAAAATGTCGGTATTTTGCAAAAATATATATGCAGTACTGTAAATTGTTTCTTTGTTTAAAATTAATTTTCCGGCCTACTAAAACCTCTCAAGATGGAAAAATTGGCACCCTTTTTAACGTTTACAGAAGCTGTGAATTTTTTTATCACTCCTGGAGTGTTATGAATATGCTGATAAGAGGTATCCATTCTTAAATGACGGTACAGGCCTTGCCACCAGCAATTTATACAAAGAATTAATGACCATAGATCTGACACCAAACAAGCCATTGCAGGAGCTAATGTCGACTTGCACGAGAAACCAATTGCAGAACATTCAGTATCACACGAAGCAAGTTTTAACCTTTGTTACAAAACCAGAGTGGTGAGGGCGATACCACATTCCAAAAATAGTGCTGAGGTAAGGTGATGGCAGATGTGTTCATGAAATAGTCACGCATTCATTTGAGATTAAATTAAGCTGGCGATACAAAGATTCTCTGACTGGTATAAATTTGCCCCAAAAGACTAAAATGAAATAATAATACTGTTTTGGGGCCGCCCTAGCCGTGTGGTCAGACCACTCATCTTCCACAAAAGCAATTCAGGTTCAATCCCTGGCGAGGTCGGTCCCCAGATTTTCGAATGTGGGAATCGTGCCGGACAATGTCGCTGGCTGGCGGGTTTTCTCGAGGATCCCCCGTCTTCCCCTCCCTTCTCATTCCGGTGCTTCTCTGTCATACGGCCTCATTTCGTGTCATCCTTCCAAGTACGCAGATTGCCTACGGGCTCCCATTCATAATATCTTATTATGGGTACGATACCCTGGTCCTAGAATACTTCCCCATACAAGATTTTATTTAAAATTGCTTTTCTACTTGAAAAAAAAAAAACACTTTTTTAGTTCTGACAACAAACAGTAAAATAAAAACAATTAATAAGCAGTGTAGAAGGAGTGGGGAACTCACAGCTCGATGTGCTTCATCATGGTGGCACTGCCCCGGTACTCGGGCATCTTGTAGACGTCGTCGAGGAACAACAGTAGGATGTGGTTGGTCACAATGAGGTCCTGCAGGAACTGCTTGCTGTGTATGTCTGGCTTGAACTGACACAGTAGCAGCACGAACAAACCTTTCAGATCCTCCGTCGCTGCCACCTTCACTGCAGCACCATCAACAACACAACATATATCCCTCACTATCACTGACACACACTCTTTCAAATTACACAACTAATAACACATTTATTCTCAAGGGAAAATTGAAAATATTCAGTGTGGGTATTACAATCTTTAAATACAGTACATGAAACACTCCAACAACAGTCAGGTCAAGAATACTTACACTGCAGTTGTACGAGGTGCTCCCTGCTCTCGGGACTGAGGTGAGACATCTTCTTGAAAGCATCCACCCTCTCGAGGAACTCTCTGATAGCTGTCACAACCTGGAACACATCGTGGTCATGTTCAACCTGACATCTTCTTGTGAAATTCATCAACCAGTTATGAACATTTTAAAACTGATGCCAGAACCTCAAACTAGTGATGGATACAGAGAAACAAATTATACTGGATTGGAAGTTATGAGTACTGACTCTCTGAAAGGCTCTTAACACTAGTATTGTTAAATTGTCTCTGTAGTTACATACAGCGCAGGCTCAGGTAAGTTCGTACTGAACTGAAGAACAATGTGTTGTGCGATGCATTGTGTAAAAAGATAGTGTAGCTATACCTGCAGCATTAAACACAATGACACTTGCGTGCTACAATTTTCACTGCTCCCAGAATATCAAGATGAAATTCTGAACTTAAAACAGTAAAGATTATTATGACTATTAGATTCACATATCAAAACTTGGTAAGGTTGTATCATAGGCATACTCAAGACAGGATGAGGGACAGGGGTGTCAAATCTTCCCCTCTCAAAATATTAGGATTATTTTTACATTAATAGAATTTTGCATTCAATTCCATTAAAACTTTTACGAACAAACCACATTAATAATAACCATTACATTTTTTCAGCATCAAACACAGATCATTATCGATATTGTCTGTGTACAGACAGTTAAAACCCCCTCTCAATACCATTCCTACACATGCCCTTGCTCAGAATAATTATTTTTGTTTGTAATGAGTATCCAAATTGAGTAACTACTCTTCTCTTCAATGCCAACCACATACTTATTTGCTAAAGTCTGATTCATAATAAAGTGAGCACTAAAGATTTAACCTTTGAAAAAAATCACTAGCCATTACTGCATATTAGTCAACATTAACAATAGTTACATTATTGTTTGTATGGCTGGTAGCGAATCATTGCATGTAGTTCCGTGTATTTTCTTATTTGAATACAGTATTAGTGAAAGAACAACAAATGCAATCGACCTCTCTGTATACCATATACCTTAAAATATTTATTTATGATTTTAATGGCATACCTACCGACTGTGTAGTTTGACTTGATTAGCGCCACGACAAAGTGATCCAACCGCCCGCTGAATTCAAAACTGTCGTCGACACATTGCCGATAACGCTCGCGCCACAGACGTAGTTCAAAATTCCACAGACAGGTGGCACCAGAGTTAAGTTTTCGCCGCTTCACAGGCTTGGAAGCGAGTTGGGTCATTAGTGTGTTTGTCTGTTGTGTAATAAATATTGGTTTATGATGAACACATTCGATATTATTAGAAGTAACTGTTTATGAATATCATTGCTAAATGATGTGAAGTCATTAGTAATCTGTAATCTGTTATGTCGCCAACTTGAGCATATGGAATTAGAAATAGCAATTTTTTTTTCTGTTTCACACATTAAGAAAATACGTTTTTTATTGTTTTTGTTAATTGCTTCATCGTCGTTCATGGCTGTATGCTGAACGGAACTTGAGTTCTTGAATTGCGTGTGTCGTTTGTGTTTATAGTGGTGGTTTTGAATTACAAATTAATATACTACGCATGCATTTACGAGATAATTAACGTTAATCGTGTGTGTCGTACCTAATTAGAATCGATACAGAGAAAACAGTGTTATAAAATGATAACTCGCAGGTATTTATAACTAAGATTAGTATTGAGTATAGCATATATACAGCACCCGTTCATTTAATGAGTAGATATTATGGATAACATTTATCGCAGCAGTGTAATGTAAATGTAAACATTGTACAAGCCTATGCAAATCAAAGAACGTGGCAATGTCTATGTTTACATGCAGTGGAAAGATATAAACTGGTGGAAAATAGAAATTAATCAGGGCTTTTTTTGAGTGCTCACTTTACCCAGAATCACCTATAAAAAGGTAATTCAGTACAACCCTGATATTAAAAATTCAAACTTTACATACACAGCATTATGAAATTATTCTTGAAAACCATATAAAATTCTAGACATAAACTGGTTACAAAAGCTGTTTTAATCCACACAAAATTAAAAGCTAATGAAACTCTTAAAACCAACAAAATTAAATATACTTGAAAACAAGTGGGTACTTTGTTTACCAAGTAGAATTCAGTGTGCCTCAATTTAATGGTGACATCAATTTTATAAAGATATTAATTTTACGAAGACCTTGATTTTATGATACATAATTTTAACATCAATATAAATTATACTAAGATACTGATTTACAAAGATATTTATTTGACAATGTTATTAATTTTACAATTATATTGACAAGGACATTGATTTAACAATACAAACATATCAATTTTACAAATACATTGATTTTAAACTAAAAAGACAACCATTTCAAGAAGTCATTCCAAGGAACTATAGTATTTCATAAAATAAGAGCTGTACTTTAGTACCGAGTAATGAGTCTTTCTTTGTGAAGTATTGAACCATTACCAAAATCTAAAAATGATGTAACACCCAATCTCAAATAATTATAACTATGCAGGGCTGGATTCTGTTAAATGTATGTTTGTAAGTTGTCACAGTAACATTGGCAACTGTCACAAGCTGTTTCAATGTCATTTATACTCTTATACAATCAGAGAGTTTCACGAAATGATCACAATTGTGCTTCTGAGACTGCAACTCACCAAATGCATTCTCCTCAGGTATGGCTTGGTGTCCAGACCGTGATGCTGAGATGCCATCTCCAGCTGCTCGCAGACATGAGCTCCTTCGTATATCAGATACGCCAAGATGTCATACGACAGCACATCACTACGCACACGTCAACTCAACGTCTAAGACTGTTTCTACAGTAACAACACTTGTAGCAAACACACACCCAAGAATACCAAGCACAGAAACATGTGAGAGTTCATTTGAGCTGTGCAACTATGACATAACTACTCAAAATGAAACAAAAATGTGAAATATGGTTTAAAAGTTCAACAAAAATTAATGAAAATGAAAAAAAATACATATACAGTATTCTGTAATTTTAACTTTCTGCCCATCATCTCTCTCTCTCTCTCCCTCCCCCCCTCCCACTCCCCCCCCCTCTCTCTCTTTCTCTCTCTCTCTCTTTCTCTCTCTCTCTCTCTCTCTCTCTCTCTCTCTCTCTCTCTCTCTCTCTCTCTCTCTCTCTCTCTCTCTCTCTCTCTCTCTCTCTCTCTACTTTAATGAAAGTTTAATGAAAACAGAAAACTACTACAACATTTCTTACATCAGAAAACGTAAGTAAAAATTAAATATTAGAAACTGTAAGATACAGGTATTGTAGCAACTTCTTTCTTTGGTGTTGATGTGTCAAAAAAATAAACAATTATTTACTACGCAAACATTACCAAACAAAAAAATTTTTGTTGTATATCACCATAACAAATGTTTCATAAGTACTTGTATACCTATTAGTTGAGATCATCATTTTAAATTATGTAATGGCTTTTGGCAATGTATCAATTTAGTGAAAATAAAATGGAAGTTAAATTTTTTCATTATTGTTTCGTTATAGAGTAAAACCTGCCACAGTATCACACTGGACATTCAATACATATGGGTTAAATACTACGAAGGTCCACTGTACAATTCACTGCATACATTTACATTTGCATAAGTCTAGAGTTGTAAAGATTATTTTACAACAAATGTTCCATTCGACACTGTTTAAAGCTCTGTTGTGGTTGTATAGTCTTCCGTCGCATACAAATGTGGAATAATACATGTACTGCATGTGTTAGTTTTATATGTATTCTAACTTAAGGGTGTATTTGTTACAAACAGTGGTGTTGATGAATCAGCCATACGTTATATGAACATAATACCGTAACTAGTGGAAGAAGACAAGGGGGGAAAGGTCTGCATACCTGACGTGCTTGAAGTCGAGCTCGAGCTGGGCGGCAAACTTGAGGAAGTAAGTGACGAGCCAGAAGAAGTGTGAGGTATCGATGAGCTGAGCCTGACTAACGTTGCCCATGAGCTGTCTATGCAGCTCACGTACCAGACAACTGTAGCCCTTCAGTAGGAAGTCCACCGTGAACTCCTTCAACAGGTGGAAGATGTCCTCGTCTGTGGGCGTATGGTGTACCAGCGCCTTCACGTTCACCCTGCCGACCACAATCAGTGCACTCTCTCAGTCGCCTGCCCCTCTTCACAGTGTGTAAGTGTTAGCACGTAACAAACACTGTGAAGTTCATATTACTGTACGTAATCATTCAACAAATTGTTGCAAACTTTACCTGATTTACTCAAGGAGGTCTCAGTATTGCAATCTTTATGAGAATAGCTCAAGGATGTCTCATACATTAAATCTATATATGTAGTTGGGACCCGAGAAGTTGTTAAAACATCCTCCCGTAACTTGCCCCACCCTCGGCTGCAATCCTGGCTATGTTACTCTCGTAACAAAATGTTGAACTGTAGCATGGAGAAGGCGGCAGCATAAGATTAAGAAATTAATCTATGTATTCAAAGTAAGCTATCCAAGGATTCATGCTAAATGTAAGCAACAACAATGAAGACAGGGCTGTTCAATTAGCTTTGAAGTACATGCAGATGTACAGTAATTAAAACGTCATAGGTTCTTGCTACTACGTAACACTTAAAGTAAACTTTAGCTAACCACCATAAAAAATAATCAAGCCTACAAGCCTTTGCACTGCCAAAATATTTTAGTTACCTTACGACACAGTACGCAGTCAGGACTAGTGAGTGAAGTTTCACATCACAAAGTAGAAGACTGTTTCAAGAAATATGTCACTTTACGTTTCTCAGAGAACCAGAAATGAGCAAAAATTGGCATTGGAGGACTTAACCCCAGTTCACAGCAGCTCTTATGCAATGTCACAATAAAAACAATGGCTCGACACACCACAACTGCAAACAAGTTTGAAGCATTTATTTCTTCAGCACACTCACATAGTAGTCTTGCTTCTCTTCACTAGCTTTTTTCTTCGCAGCTCTTTCTTGTCCTGCGGACTGATGGTTTTGTTGGCATTGTTCCGGCTTTTCAGAACCATGTGCGGCTTCTGGTGGACAGGCCTGAAACACCGTCACCTCAAATCAGCCCAATGAAAAATAGTAGTTAGAAGACTAGAAGAGAAATTTCCCAGGAACCACAACTAATGTCCAATATCAACCGTACGTCGAAGGAACACTTCCAAGCACTGGAGAATTATTTTGTAGCTGGGCGGAACCACTTCCAGTCTATAATCTATGCACACAACATGTGAATTATACAACATTCACTTTAAGCGTTAACTATTCATGTGACTTTTTATAAGTGGCGTAGGTACATTACAAATTAAAATTACCTCAACGACTACAAACTGAACGAATGTTACAACAGATAGGGCACAATTTAAAAATAAATGACTACTTTAGATCAATGTTACCACAATGGAATTAACAAATAAATTCCCAACTTGTTTCCACGATAAAGCACAAAATACTTCACGCCTGAAAATGCTTCACTGCATGAAAAATAAATGAAATACACTGACTGCTCTCTATAACGTACTCATGTCAAAGTTGGCTCCCGCTCTCTAGTGCAGCCACAAAGTTACAAGGGGAAGCAACGTTTTTAAACTAAATTTCTTCTACGTAGATCAATTTTAATGACATTTTCAATCAAAAAAGTATTCTGCGAAAGATTTCTAATATATATCTTTTAAGGCTTTCCACTTATAACATTTTCTTTCAAGTGTTATCTTTAAAAACTGAACTATTTAAGAAGTAATTAATACTTATTCCTCATTTATCCACTTCAACTCTACAGCCATAAACTATGTAGGCAGGGCTCGTATGTCACCTCCAAAGACATAATAACAGCATAAGCATTATAGTACTTTAATGTGGTCTCAGGTGTTAAAATTTGCGAGCAATAAAATGCATAACACTTTGTTAATCACACGGTAATTCATCAGCAAGACCCCTCCTTACAACCCCTGTTTTACACTTTCCCAAATTTTACATCTACTTTTTGTGGTCCCATTTGCTTCTTTTACATTAGATATTTCCCTCTTTTACAACAATTTTTCCAGGTCCCTTAAGAAGTGTAAAAAAAAGGGGGTACCATATGCATACAGGTAAAAAGTAGTGGGAAAAAAATTTAATTATTTTAGAATGGCTTGATAAGTGTTAACTATGAATATAGTTGAACCCTTTTTTAAACTTTTCAAGGGACCTAGGAAATATTGTTGTAAGATTTAGGAAAATATCAAATGTAGGAAAATGTAAAAAGAGGGAAATTTCTAATGTACAAGCAGCAAATGGAACAAAAAAAGTGCAAAACGTAGGAAAGTGTAAAATCAGGGGATATAAAAAAGGTGTTCTACTAAATTCTACAGTAAAAACAAAATTTAAAAAAAATCACAACATGAATCTACAGCATTATTTCTCAAGTAAGAAACTGTCAGTTTTATTTTTTGATAAAGTATGAGATAAATGTACAAGCAGTTGTATCTGCGTATAGGTATCTCGTCACACAACCTTTTAAAGTTAGGGGCATCCTCTTCGTTGCTGGAGGTAGATATGGATTCCTGGTTCTCAGCCTGCGTAACATAACCGCAGTCCACCATTTCCGACGGTGAAGGAGACATCTTCTGACAGCCCGGCAGATCGGACAGCCAATTGCGACTGTGTTGGTGGGTAGACGACGAGTTGTCCACCTGAGCACAGTACCACAACTGACATACACTGGGGAAACAGAGTAGCTGACTGCATACACCCCACATACATGTTCTGGAGTCTAACTTGAAGAGGAAGAAGGGGAATGGCGGGAAGAAGAATCCAGCACAAATTACAAGCTCAGACATGATTAAGTAGTTAACTGAAGTCAATGAGTATGAAGAACACTTAGGTTCGGTTTCTCAATGTCTGATTTTCTTCTCATTATCTTCCAATTAAAATGTAACCAATGGTTAGCAACAATATCTGTTTCTCAAGTATTGATTAAGATTAATCAATAGATCAGCAGTCGGTAACCACTGGTCATCTTAATCATAAGAAGAGGTATTGATTAAAGAGTTAAACAGGACTTTTAAAACAAACAAGTATATAAACAGTGACAATTTTTTAGGTTATGATGGCAGATGATTTAAATTTATTGTTTGAAGATGATGATGATGAAGAAATAGTAGAGTTTATAAACAGGCCAAGACTTTTTCGGGAACGCCCAAGTCACATGTAAATAGATGACCATGAATTTGTTACGAGATTTCGCCTGAATAAAAATACTGTCCTAGCACTACTAGAAAAAATTGAAGGACAGCTGGAAGAGATCACAGATAGATGTGTACTTGTTTATTGTGTGTTTTATTTACATCCTATAAACTTTAGTACGTTTGGGTAAGTAGTATTCTTTTGTAGGTTATGTGAAAACATTTGGTTGTTATGTTATATGCCTTTGTATGATGTGTCTATGCTTCCATATATTATTTTGCATAGTTGGTTAGAAATTTTTGTTAGATATGTTAACACACATTTTTTACATTGTACTACATATATTGGGTAATGGTATTTAAAAATTTATTTTTGTTTGTTCGGGAAAAATAAAACATACAATGATAAGGGAATCTGGATCAAAATGTTCTTAATGTAAATTTGTAGATTACGGTATATTACATGTTTTCAGATACTTTTGTTTATTATGATACTTATTGTAGGATATGTTATTGTTATATAATATTGAAGGTTATATCACACATATAGGTTCCTAGATGAATTAAATTCTACTTCAATTTTTTTTCCATGCATCTTCTTTCTGCTTCCAAGTTACAGCATCAGTTTTTTTTATATACGAGCGTATTTTTCAGCAGGAGAAACTAGCATTTCTGTTTCCACAGAATCAAAGTTTTTGGCATGCAGCCGCTTAATTTCTTCCATTATGTATACAAACACCACTAACCAGCACAACTAAATAAACCAATTAAATGCTTCACTGCAGCCAATCACAAGCTGATTTGTCATTGCATGGTTGCCACATTTACCTTAACCGATAGTTAGCTAAACATAAGACTATGAAGTACGTTGAGAAACACTTCAGATTTAGTCACCACTTAATCAGTAAGTTAAATATAATCATAGGGTTAGCTAACCAAGGCTTTGATCAGACGTTGAGAAACCGGCCCTTAGTTTGCTAGGTTGACCAATTAAATCCTGTATATAGGAAGAGGGTTGATGTACCCATAGGCTGGTACTCCTTGAAAGGAAAACACATATAAAGAGGACAAACACATTTTGTTGCGCAACGTTTCACTGACTTACACTAGCTTCATCAGGCGGCTAGTCGAGGCACACTGAGTTACGGTGGCTGTGGCACGGTTGGTCACCCTGGCGACCAGGAAGCGAGTAGGGTGGAGACTGGTGCTATGTTTACAATTATCTGATATTGAGACATTAGGGGTTCCAGGATTTAGGTTTTTGTGTGTATGTCTATATGTATATATATATATATATATATATATATACACATATACATACTTTGGTGCCGTAACAATAGTCAACGTTCTGTTTGTGTGATGCAGCTAGTACTACAGCTGGTTTCTCCAACAAGTAAACTTTACCAGCTCGTTTCGACTGTGTCAGTAAATAAGCCAAATAAAGACACTGCAATAACAAGAAAAATTTCAGCTTTTTATGAGCAAATTATTCAGCTCCATTTCTGTGAAGATATTTCTAATGACAATAATTAATTTTTTATGTAGCATAAAATGTTAAATAAAAGAAACAAGACCAGAAACTAGTTCAGACAACAGTAACTTTGATTTCTTGTATAGTACAATCAGCTGAAATATAGGCCATGTGCTTTAAATATTCACTCGTTAAGAAATCATTCATTAATATCCATTTTCATGCCAGGGGCTGTTAGAAAGAAAGTAAAATACTTCAAATAAAAATAATCTGAAAAAAATTAATATATTTGTATGCAGTCACAGAAATTTAAAACTGCACAAAATTATTAAAGAAGACAGTAAACTATATTGCCACTGTAGCAGCAAAGTGGCCTACAACTGATGTTGAAATATATGGATATATCCTACAATGTATGCATTCCTTAAATTATAATTTAAAAAACAGGATTATGTCTACAGTACTTGATACAGTTTCTTGGACTTTATTTTTGACTGAAGTGGATACAACTCACAGATTTTTAATAAGTAACTACTGATGATTTTTCATATACAAATTAAAAACCTCAAAATCAATATTTTTTAAAATATGTGTGTTCCTTAATTTACAGAACAGTATTTAAAATTGTACAAAAAATCAATACACGTAAAATTTAAAAAGCATTTAATTTACAGAAATCTTTTTTTTTTTTTTTTTTTTTTTTAGAAATTATGATAGAAACAAACAAACCATGTAAAAACTTCTTAAAGTCAATAATTTAAAAGTTCTAGCAAATACTATTTTCTTTGTGGTTTTGTAATTTTGTCGTGCAGCCCTTTCTAGTTTTTTCATGTTTGAAAAATTTGCCCATGATTTTGGTAAGACTCTTTGGTGTGTTTGTCTGGCGCTGTGCCTTTACGTATTTGTAGACTTTGTGTAGTGAAATTTAGGCATTATGGCCGCCTGTTATATTGTATTGCATTTGTTTTATATACAGTATTTATGCTAGAAGGCTTCGAGTGTTCACTATTTAAGTGTGCTGTATGATTTAATATTGGCACGCAGAGCTATTTACACTACTAGGCCACGTGTTGTGGTGGTCTGACTAATTGATTCATATCACAGACATTTGTGAAGTTGGAATTGAAGTCAGTAATTTATCTTTGTCATAAATATATAAGTTACGAGTGTTTTGTGTATCCCTTGAAATGGCTTATGGACGTATGAACGCATGGAATTATTTCTATTTGAGTAGTACACTGTCTTCGGGGTTGAAATTTGTAAGTGTGAGGCAAATTAGTTCAAGACCTGTTTTGTCACTCGACAGTAGTTTAAGAAAAGTACTTGACTACGTAATTGAAGGTCTCTATGCAAGATTAAGGGTTGAGAATGTTTGTTGACCGACTATTGTCATTGTGAACTTGGAGTGGGCGGCTCCTGCTTCCTCCTCCTCTTCCATTTTCTTAAAAGGTTTGTGCAAATTTGTGCCAATCTGCGTAGCTTTCAAAAACTTTAATGTGAATACATGTTACAAAAATATTCTCTTTATTTGTTGCTGTTTGATTCGTTTGTTTCCCTCTTGTCCCTCCTTTAAGTTATGCTGAGGGTATAAGCTGTACAAATTTAAGAGCCACGACCGACAAGCGACGAGGACATGAAGATGGCGACCTGTCACACAGCAGTGAGAGCTGTCAATAATGCTTACCTTGCTGGCGAGCGGGGAGTGAAGTGACGACTGGCCGCTGTCGATACTTGGGCGCTCCTTCCTACGAGCGGGGTGCGGGGAGGTGCTCTGCTCCAGCTGGGGACCTGGAGAACATACACACCCACATACGTCACTACATCCATCCTACCTCAACACTGCCCATCATGTCATACTTTCACTCCCTCACCACCACACTTACCCTTCCCTGTCTCCTTGCCTGGCACCGAGTGAGAGTACTTCTTCTCCTTGTGCTGCAACAAACACAACAAACTGTTGCATTAACATTTTCGTACAATTCAGGCCGCATTCTATTTGCTGCTGAATTTACTGGCAAGTATGAAACACTATCCGTACTTGGTGATCCGAGTAGTTGAACGCATATTGAAAGCTTATCAGTAAAGTTGCCAGTATAAACAACGGTGTCTACCGTTAGACATGATAAAAGGCTGTATTATGTATTTATGCCAAAGATACTTACATTAAAATAGTAACCACTTTTTAATACAAACCAAACTCTCTTTTAAAAATAACTCTTTGTGAACTGAAAATGAAATATAAAATTTGGAGTAAAATAAATATTAAAAAACCTGTTTAAATAGTTACGGTGATGAAACTTACTTCTCCACATAACATCAATATTATAATTTAATGGTTAGTTTCATGATATATTTCTGCCATATTTATGTCGTCTGCTGCTGAGACTGCCTGACTTCAGCAGGAAGTGAAGTGTCGTTTGGCAATCAAATCAGTTACTGGCCAGTAGCTTCAGCATGTAACGGAATGCTCATCAGTAAATTCAGCTACTGTCAGCAGAAAATGGAATGCAGCCTCGGTTTCAGTTACAATTACTACAACTAGGGCTGTTCATTTTCTTGAAAATTAATATGGTAGAAGTACAGTAGACTCCAGATTATCCATGTGTGGATTATTCGGTGCCAAATATTTCACATTAAATAGTTTAAAAAAGTTGACAAATTTTTTTGAACATAAATTTTTGGTAATGTATACATACACTCTTTGTTTCCTTGCATAATTAATGTTCACTAACGTGTTATGCCTGCAACCATATTTTGAAAAGCTTGAATATTTAAGTCTTTTTCCAGCAGGCGAAACAAATAGTTCCACACATGAATAAATTAAGGAAAAATTCCCAGCACGTCATGCATGAATGGATTAACGAGATTTATCCTTTCATAGATACGATATCCGTGATTTTTTATTTGTGTTTTTATGATATTAGCGCATATCCCCTAATCATTAGTGCTAATAATCGAGCGTCTACTGTATTAACTTGCTGCCTTTAATTGCAGGAGTGAATTTGACTTTTTATTTCTTTCTACTGAGATCTAAGAAAGGGTAAAAGTGAATTATCCGTGATTTTGGATTATCCGTAAGTATTGGCCACCTCCATTAGTGCGGATAGTCGGGAATTGACTGTATGTACAATGTTTTCCCCCATAATATGTTCTAACAATTTGTACCACGTCTGTAAATACAATAGTGATGATTTGACCCTTTCAAGAAGTGCCCCTGGCTAAGAAGTTAAAATTTTTCAGTCCCTTCACAAAATTCTTAACAGAGTTTTACTGTATTTGATTAAATGCAAACAGATGTTCAAATGTATTCAACAAATAAAAATGATTGATTTTGACATGTATAAAGATATTCTATGACACTAAAATGCATGATAATATCTCAATGTTTACCCTAATAACATGAAAATTAATAACAATAGTCAAATTCAGATATATGTATTGATACAGGTTTAAAAAAAAATTACTATTTGATAACAAATTCTGAAGGATGCAGCCTACACCAGAGCCTTGGCAACAGCAAGGACACGGACTCTCATATTAAAAGTTGCTAGGTAAGGCTCGGTATTTACTGAGCCTACATCTAAGCTATCACTTATTTTTTTGTTCATCTTAATGCAGCCCACATTGCTAAAGGATCCTTTTTTTAAACCCTAAAATTATTAATAAATACATATTTTCGTTCTTAAAAAACACTCGGAAGCTCCTATTCATTCATGACTTTTTTCTCCTCAATTTACTCCCTGTAGTAATATTTATCTCTTATTCAAGCGTGCCCACAAAAGGTGGAGGGGGGTGAACAATGATGCAGAATGCTACATTAAAATTTCACAACTTGGTTGTTAAAAAACAAGAAAAATATTTTGGAAGTTAGTACTACATTATGATACATCAGCACAGCACAACACTTTCTACTGATATTTATATTTTTCATACTGATAGCTCTAATGTGAAAATACTCCTTTGGTGGCAGCTTTAAGGAAAAAAAAAAGGGGGGGGGGGAAAGATTTGCATCATAAGGTTTGGTAGAGGTGCAGACAAACCTGTCTTCTTACTACAGAAAAAAGTTTTCGTCCAAAAGTGGTAAAGTAAAAGGTAAACAAACCCCAATGAAAATAATTTAATGTGTAAAACTCTAATCAGGACTCCAGAGTATGCAGCTCTTGTAACACAGAATCTGCACTGCATGCCACTATGATTATTTTTTGACTGGGATGACATGTTTGGACGACTGTGGTCATTGCCTGCAACAGCCGTCTGCCCTCCAAACTTGTGGGCATCCTCCGTGTGTTGTACGTTGCTCCTAGCTGAGTCCTGTTCATGTCCAAACTCACAGCACTGTTTCGTTGAAGGACACATGACTGCTGGCTCTGCATTTTCCGCTTGCTTTTCTTTGCCACCATATAGCTTCCTCCAACAATAAAGAGGGTTACAACTGAAGCTGTTCACTAATTTTTAATGTCTTTCACGTCGACTACTATTATATATCCCTAATTTGTTCCTGTTTTAGGGGACCTTCGTCACATATATCTGCTCACATGTGTAAAGAGGTTATAAACTCATCCACCATTTCGACCACCTGCACCCTTGAGTTTCAAATGAAACTGCTTACTAAATACGATGTTTCTACATGGGTTGAAATGGGTTTTGAAAGCTTGAAGTGCATCTTCGTAAGAAATAGGCTGAGGTGTAAAATGAGTCAACAGTTCTTCTGATTTTTCTCCTAAGACATAAAGACGAATATCAATCTTCTTGTTATCCGACTTGCCAGACAAACCTGACACTAACATATACCGGCAGAAGTGCTGTTTCCATTACATCCACATTAACGGCCTCAAGAAATCAAACGCAGCAGGAGGTTTTTAGTTATAAATTCCAGTACTGGTTATTGAACTAGATGCTTCGTCAGTGCTAGAAATCCTGTTTACTATATAAAATAACTTAGGCTGTTTCTGCAATGAACATTTCTTACGACAAAATTCCTTTGATTACATTTAACCATATTTTCACCACTGCCCCCATGTTTAATCACCACTTTATTCAGCTGCCATCAATACTATACATTCATAGCTCCCAACTTAACAACTATGAACATACCTAAGACAACATTTCCCACACGTGAAAAATCCTATTCCAACCCTGCTGGGAATCTAACGTAGACAGCCTCTGTCGAAACCGAGAGATCTGAGCAGTATGCTGCCACAGTCCCAGCATTTACATCAAACTTCTTTACCCAAAAAACATTTAAATATTTTATGCAACCGAAGAAAAGGTATTTAAAAAATTATACACGGAAGAACAAGACTCTACTGTACATATCTTAGCTGAAGTAATGTAATTTTTCCAGCAATTAGTTTTGCTATCATATGAAACTGGTATCAGAATAAGTGTGCTATTATTTCACAATCAGTTTTATACAAAATTAAATAAAAAGCCATGCAAACATAACATATTTCATTAAATTCAAACAAAAATAAACTTCTTAACTTAAAACTATAGAGTACTAGAAAGAATTTAGCCTGTTAGTGACCACAATAAAACCAAAATTATGTATTATTGCAAACCAAACAGGAAACATTTCATAGAAACCAACATTCAAACAACTAAAAAAATTTCACATTTCCAACACTTATAAAATTTAAAAAAGTCTTCCAGTCATCTAAGTCGATTTTCGACATTCAAAAACTTGAGGCACCACAACAATACACAAAACATAAATTATGTGTCTACCTTGAAGTCTGTCTCATTGCCGGATGAAGAGTGCGTGTTCATTTTCTCGATGCTGCCGCCATTGTCCGACGAGTCAGACGTTGGATCAGATGTCAGAACAGGCGAGGAATCAACAGAGCCCTTTTGCTACAACACACCGAGTACACACAGCGTCATAATACAGTACACATGGTGTACATGTAGAGGTACATATCACAAAGTTTCTACACTGTAGCAGAACATATTCTGTACTAAGTGTTACACACAAAGCAAAGGAAATTTAACACCAAAAAAAAACATTTTAAACTAGAAACAGAATTTCAGTAACAGAAGGATGTGCAAAAGAATTTTATGTTCCATTCATTAGCTACAGATATCATCACCACGTTCAGTGTTTTTTCAGAGAAGAAGGAATGGTTTGAAAGCTATGTTTAAACAAGCCCACGAATGTAAAAAACAATCAAGGGCATTTTTTTTTTTTTACTTGAAAAGCAATCACTAAAAACTGATATCCCGTAAAACATTATACATAACATAGAACATGAAGGGTGACACAAGAGATTTAAAAAATATACAAATTTGTTTTCACATGTAGCAGTCCTTAATAAAAAAAGCTTACATGTGATAACTTCCAAATAATGACGGACCAGCTAAAATTACATTAATTTTCTCTAATTGAGAAGCGTTCAGGCACTTTCTTCCCCTACCCTATTTAAATTTGTGTAAAATATTTTTTGTTATTTAAATTTAAATCTTTTAATAACTGGTTTTAAACCTTATTCAGTATTAGGAACAGGTAATCGAGATGTTACAACAGAATTCAGTAACCTAGTGATTGGGGACATGATTAATTTAAATTCATATTTTCAAAATTTAAATATAAAATACAGTCAGGAATTTTAAGTAGAGTCGTTTGTTTATTTTCCTGGCTTGTTTGGTTTCAAATTGACCACAGTAATATTTTAATTATTTTTGGTGATATAACTTTTTCTTGTATTTTTCTTAATTTTGGAGTTTTGACAAATTTTAGTATCTTATTATATTTTCCTGGTGAAGTGAGTAACTTCAGGTGTTGCAAGCTTCTCCAGGTTGTAGGATTTCTGGCGCCAACATTGTGGTTGATTGCTTGCTTCATGGAATTTGTCCATGTGACGTATGTTGTTGACGCACGTTAGTCAGCCATTTCAGGGGGTTGCTTAGGGTATTTGGCCGCGAAAGTAGTTCCTCTGATGCGCATATTTCGTCCCCAAATAATTAAATTATTTGTGTATTCTTTATTATTCTGATATAAAAACTGTAAATTCAATTTTTGAAACCCTTTGTTATATGCTGTAAGTATAATTTTGCTGTTTTTAGTAAATTTGGATTCTGTTGTATCACTCCGCCGAGTCATTCTATTAGTTACCATCTTTTGAAGCTTTATCGGTCGTGTAGAGATGGCGTAGTAGGAGAGATGCATGCAGGTCGCGAGGGCACAGCGGGGCTGGAGCGTTGGACAGGCTGCTGAGGAATTTAGTGCCACTAAACTCTGTTTTGTTTGTATTATGAATTTGTTCTAAGGTGGCGGGAGATATAACTGTGGTCCTGTGACTAGGCGAAAACACTAAATTTTCAGGCAACTGGTTTTATTCTCAAAGTGAAAATTGGACATGGTACCGCCAGACATCTGAACTTTGATAATAACTGTTTTGTTTGTGGTTGGTACCAACCTGTCATTTGTAAAGACATAAAACAACTAGAAACGTAAAACATGTTAAAATAAACCAACATTTGCCATACGACATGAGTTTTACTAAATGAAACCATAGCGAAAGTTATGCCTCTATATAATAACCTATAGCTACCCGGAGTTTAAGAAGCTACATAACCTCAACATCAAATGATGAGTCGGTACCAAGACCCGTCACATTATGGAAGACAGATATAAACCAGAAACTATTAAATGTTCCTACTCACCCCACATGTTCCAGGTTACAACATGTTATAGTAACTGAAATTTTCTGTTACACTTCACTCTTAAAGTGTTGTTCTAACAATAGCATGTGAAGCATGACCACAACCATTGGGCACCTCTAGCCCAGCCAGCAGCACAGTGGAATATGAAACAACCATACATATTTGCACTAACCCAAGCACATGTCACCCTAATTGTAAAACCTCGTAAGTTCATTTTTTGTTTATTGCCTTTTGTCTCTTTAAATCATCTTATCTATATCGTATGTCCAAAATTTGATAAAAAGTAAATATAAACAGTTATTTTATTGTAATGTTATGAAAAATAGTAAATATAAAGAGTTATTTTATTGTAATGTTATGAAAAATATGTTTTATTTCACCACAGAAAAAAATTAACTGATTTTTCCTGCATTCATACAAAATGGAGTTAGGAGGTTTTACAATTAGGGTGACGATAACCAAACTCTGCACAAGAGTGTGAATTAAACTGTATCAGGTTATTCCTAGCAAAAATATAAGACCAAATCTTAAGTACGTACCGGTACTACTTTTCCCTCCAATGTATGACTAAGAGAAATATGCAAGTGTCTTCAAAAATCTTTTACTAAAATGCCTTAGTTACAGAACTGTGTTGCTTATTGTCTACCCTTTCCGGTCATTTGCATTATTTTTTCGTTAAGCAAGGATTCCTTGAAAATCTACATACTTTTTATATTTTTAAGATATTATGCTGCATCATAAGTGACTTTGTGTTAGTAAATTTAACACAAATAATGGACAGCCTCCATTTTCCTAATGAAGTGTGCTGAGGTTACTAACCACATTTTTAGAAGTGTGAGAAATCTTTCATACAAGACACTGACTCAATGCTTAGTCCAAATAATATATTGTCTTTTTTTTTCTCTAAAAGCATTCTGAAATTAGATTTTCGGTTGGACATAGCTTCCTTAGTAGTGTATTTACTGTTTGGAAAAGTAATACTTAAATTTCCTTTATACTATATATTTTTTGAAGAAATAACCTCAGTCTGGCAAATTCACACTGATCCTGTGAACTCAGCAAACGGGAGAAACACGCTCAAGCTGCAAGGGAAGATATACAGAGGGTTTTGTCCACACATATGCCTATACTGCACTCACAAACTCTGCTGAACAAAACTGTGAGTGTTCAGGCTGCTCTTAATAGCCAGCTCAAAATTCATATGATTACATTTATACCAAACCTACTTCATCTTGTAATGTAGACATTACCTGAAATAAGTTTTTGGACTTTTTTTTGTCGCAAATTGTCATTTGAGGTGAATAGTAACACGAGGGTGAAATGTGACTGAACTAAAACACAATTTTAGTTTAAGGAGGCGGTTCTGCTCAGTTTTCAATGTATTTTTATATTTGTACCAGATATTTTTTTTCTTATTTTATACATAAATTGTGATTTAATCTTCCTCTTACAAAACTTTTGTATCATTCACAGTTTTTGCGTAATGACTCATAAACGTCAAAATTTGGACTTAATGGTTTTAAGTACGCCATTTTGAAACCGACATAACAAACTGAAAAAATCCACACTACATAACAGTGTTGTAGGCTATGATTTGACATCTATAAAACTAAAAAAAAAAAAAAAAATATTTTTTGTATTTATAAAAAATTGTTGATATTTTTAAAATTTTCATTACAAAATTCAAAATTTTTTATTAAATACAAAAGTTTTTTTTTTTAGTTTTTATATATGTCAAATCATAGCCTACAAGATTGTTATACACTGTGAATTTTGTCGGTTTGGTATGCCCGTTGGTTTACGTGGCGTACTTAAAACTGTAAAGTGCAAATTTTTATGTTTATGACTCATTACGCAAAAACTATGAAAGATACATAAGTTTCCTAAGAGGAAGATTTAATCACAATTTATGTATAAAATAAGAAAAAAAAATATCTGGTACAAATATAAAAATAAATAAAGACGCTGAAAACTGAGGTGACCGCACCCTTAAGTCATTTTCTTAAGATAAAGTATGTTTCAATAAAATTTACAACGTGATAAAAAAACAAGTCTGCCTGCCTATAACCACAATTTTAAAACTAGTTTGTACACTAAAACATTTGTTTTTAGGTAGTTAAATTTTGTGTCTGTTCACTACAGTGATGTCAAAACCAAAATTGTATTGTTTTTGGAACTTACCCACCAAGAAATATAACTTAAGTGCTTTCGCTGTTGGATGTAAAAGGTCGACTTAAAATATGAAATAAGACATTTTTTTGCACGTGAGAAACTTTAGAAAGTTCTATGTATGGTCATCCCAGCATAATAGGCTGGCCAGAGCATTATGAGGCAAACACTAGTTAGCCGGCAGCTTCTATCTTTCAGTGTGTTCAGAGATACTACTCCGTTGGCACCACGCACCAGGTCTACAATTGTATCAACCAGTGACAGCATACTAGGCTGCATCTACATTACAGAATTGTTGCCCAAACGCCAGTCCAAGGCACTACAGCATCAGCCGAGACGCAACCCTCAACCCACCAAAAACCAAATAACACTGAAATATTGCAATCTCGGCCCTCAAATACAGAAACTGACGCGTTAATGTAAGGAGAGTTGCACAAAGCAAAGACAGAAGATAGCAGTATGTAAATGCAACATCTTAAACCCAGCTCCGAGCTGGGACAACGTCCAGTTCTCGATGTCGGCAATGTTTATTGGTGCAGTGTTAAACACACAGCCATATCCGCAGTGCTACCTCCAAGATTCCCAAAGTGAATGTGTCTGGGCACAGCAAGCTTGCATGCTGAAAGTCACAGAGAAGAGTTCATTGTACCGGGGAGAGATCAGGATGATGGGTAATTACTCGGGGAGATGTGTTGCTCTCGTTGTCCTCGGAGCTGTCGCTGAGCGAGGCCTCGAACCACTGGTTGAGCAGTTTCTGTAGCAACCCTACATGTTGGTCCTTGTACATGAGTGCGACCAGCTGCACCATCGTCACCGCCCACCATGACTGCCGACAATAACACACCAGACACAAGTCAGCAAACATGAGACGTTGTTGTACTCCCTAGCACATAGGAACAAAATATCTTCCTTATAACTATGATTACAGAAAAATATCAAAATAAAATACATACTGTACTTCAATTACTTTTCATTAAGTACGTGTATTCAAACCCTTACAGAGAGTTTTCCAACTGTTCAGTACAAAGTATTTTCTGTATTAACTGTAAAATGTAATTTATAATGAGGTTTCACTCTAATAACATCTGTTTTTTTCAGCTAAGTATGCGTGGCCCACTTATTGACTGCGCAGTAATTTTACCAGATACATGTGAGATACGCTAAGCAGATGCAAGAAGACAGACGCACCTTGTGGGGGCCCGTGATGAGCTGGATCATGACCTTGTCGACACTGTGGGTGAAGAGGTTCCATATGATCTGGTTCTGCAAGCCGTCGCTCTGACCCGCGCAGCCCCACCACTGCGGGATGTGCAGCAAGTTGCGTAGCAGCAGCAGGCAGTTGTTGATGCTCTCGCACTCCTCAGCTGTCAGGTCTCCGTCCTGGGGACAACACAACCCGCACCGCACTCAGCACCACACCGTCATCACCTCCAAGGTAGCCGCGCGGTACACTGGCTTCTAACATCGCCACTACTACCCCTACCCCAACAAGCATATCCCAGTCGGCATTACAATGTTCTCAGTTTACTGTTCAGCAGGAAACAGTCTCCTTGAAAACTACTACCAAAAACTAAGACAAAATTTTTTCTCTAGAATTTCAAATGCAGCTGAGTCCTGATAATACAAAATAATTCAAACAGAGATCTGTTTAGATTGCTAACTTCTAGACTGATCACAACTGTTTCTATAACGCAATTGAAAGCAGGTAATTAAAAGTTTGTAGAAATGTATAACAAGCTAAAAAACATTTATAGTGGACAAATATGTACAAATTTGTAAGTTTGTATATAATGTTGTACTGTAAATATTGCGTCAATTAAATTTTATGTAATTACAGTATAATGTTTCATTATTGTATTAGTCAATGCAAGAGAATTAATTAAAATAATGTTTAGTACTTATAATCTCACTTGACAGTCACATTGGGATTAACCAAATATTTGGATTAGAGATGTGTGGATTAACAAGCTACAGTACACTCATATTTAAAACATAACAAGTTCAAAACTTATTTCCAAGTATTTAAAATATACTTCATTAAGAAAATTACAGTTCTGCAACTTATCTTCGAGGGGCAAAAGGACCACCACATGTACAGTATCATAAAAAAATACATCCTACTCCATAGTACAAGATTTCCTGAACAATTAAAGAATTTCTGATCATATGCTACTGCAACATTATAATGTCACAAAATATCAATAGTAATAGTGAGTTGTGAAAATATTTACGGAAAACGAGTCTTCACAAAATTTCAACTAATCACGTATCTCGACTAATCAGCGTGTCAATGTCTTTGAGAGAATGACTGTCCAACTCTACATTTTCAGCCATGCTCAATTTTCCTACATGTCATACATTTAAAATTGTCTTTACTCTGCTAACGTTACATACCCAACACTTAGTTACCACTCTACTGCTCCACATTTTTTAACAACATGATATCTTGCCACTTAATTCGGTACATCAACCATGTGCGCTGTTAGCTATGAATTTCTGGGCAGGACATGACTTCATGCAAAATAGATTTTTTTAATGAGTGAGTAAGAGATTTTGGTCAGCACTCAACATTGAGGTATTAAACACTGGTGAGGGGTGACATGAGGTGGGTATGGAGAAGCACCGGAATGAAAGGGTGGGAGAAATGGGAGATCCCCGAGAAAACCCGCCGACCAACGGCATCGTCCAGCATGGTTTCCACATTCATAAATCTGGGAAACGACCCAGCCGAGAATTGAAGTGGGAGACAAATGGGCCACGTGGGCCCCAATTTTTGAATACCATTTGAATACTTGGTGATTTGACGACAATGAAACATGTTGATTGTAATTATTTATATGTAGCCCATAAAGAAATAATAGCATAGACAATCACATTTGCAACAAATAACATGAAAAAGAGCAAAACAAAAACAAATGCCTTTCTTTCTTCCACTCCCACCTCACACTGACAACGCCAATGTATCATCCCTCATATCAGACTTTGTCTGCATCCTGTGCTATGTCTTGCAGCTATAAAGATGAAATATGTGAATTATTATCACTTTTCCACCAAACAATGTAATCTACAGTAATAATGCCATGGTTGCCCTCGCAAAAAAAATTTACAGTTGTAATGCATTTTACAATTTGGTTTCATTCCCAAAACCTTCAAAAATTTCAGCTGCACACAACTGCTTTGTCTGCTATATAACAGGAATCATGCCCATAAAAACGTAGAACTTGTTTTATAAAACATTTACTAATTGCTGATGATCATGTAACATAAAAAAAAACATTACCAAAGCAACAAAATAATCAGAAACATTCTGCCTGTATCAGTATTTTAGAACCACATTTGTACCTTGCCTTTCCAATGAGGAAATTTAATACCTCAGTACTTTCTATAAAAAAATTTATTGTCAAAATACAGAGATATATAATGACTGTAAAATATTTTTTCCCTGTTATATGATCTGTAAATAAAATTGATTTTATAAATACAAATGTTTTCTTCAATATACTGGCCTCCATCATTCCTTTATCACTTATTTGAACTCTACCTTGTCGAGGAAGAACTTGACATACTCGACGATACATCGCGTGCAGCGAGCGTCTGTGAATGCCTCCTTGCCATTCACCAGCAAATGATTTATCTCGAACACAGTGATGCGGCCTGCGTCTGTCTTGCACATCAGTTCGACGGGCAACAAGCACTCGACTGGCTGAGTCAGATTTACCAGAATCCTGGTAACAACAACACATGCGCAGGTTAAAACACCTGCTTCCCTTCCCCGGAGAGCAAACAGTTAAGTAGCAGAAATACATACCAAATTATCGTACATTCTTTACTAAAATCCCAAAATTAAATAAATGTCTCCTACTGCTTAACCAGAGTTGCTTAAGAGTCTGAAAGCCTTTCACTACGTGGTTAATGAAAATGTCTCGTGTAAACAGCGCACAACAGAGAATATTTAATGTGAGGCAAACTGATAAAATGACATCACTTACTGCAGTAAGTTGCAGTAGCTTCAGTATACTTAACAAATGGGTACATCTTGCAATAGGAACGTAACTGATGACAGTAGCTATGAAGCATAAAAAGTGAACTTCCCCAAACACGCATAAACAAATGCCATTTTCTGAGAAACAACTACCATAAACTGGGTAAACTTAGCACCCGCATGGATAACTTTCCATCACCATAAATATTTGTTTGCAGCGACTCGGTGAAGAGAAACCATATCACGGCTGGGCATTCTTTTAAAAAAGATTTCTATATCCTCGGATATTACCAATAATCCTTCACCAACCTGCACAGAAAAAAAAATTGTTAGTGGTGCAAGTTTACTGATGTAGGCACACAGTGTCCCCAGCTTATGGTATACAAACATTGCCATATTGCCTCGAGTGAAATGTAAACTTGCTTTTAGAATGGACTGCTACAAGTGTAATTACGTGCATATAACAATGCTTGAGCACCTGGAAATGTATGAGTACCAATGACTACATGTTCTTTCTATGCTATTTGAAAATATATTGAAATCTATGGCCTCTCTTTTGAATCTTTCAGTTCGTTAAAGTTCCTTGTACATTTTACATGAATCTACAAGAAGGAAGGAAGGAAAGAGAGAGAGAGAAAAAGAAGTGTTTATAAACACAATCAGTAGCGGCCGGTGAAGGCAGATAATGAGTGTTCACACACTGTCTTGAAAAATAATTAAGAAAGAAAATGTTTAATTTAAAACAGTTACAAATTGTTCCTACACACTAAATTTCATGTTGTTTTACTAAACTTATCATGATTAAAAAAACGTGGGTTAAAATTTCAATACTAGCCCTGAAAGTTGTTTCATTTTCCCTTATGGTATTTAATTTCCAGGCAAATTCAATACGGCTCTTAAATAAGCATTAAGTACGTATAATTTTCTACCTAGTTTAAATTAAATTGTAGTTATCATTTTCGCCAGTTAAATGATAACTAAGATTTCCATTAATAGTAACGTCCAACATTAAAAATATTATTTTCTAGTAAGGCTATTGAGTAATATTTCATGTCTTTGACTCAATATGTAAAATGACTGTTTGAGCGAATATACAGTCATTACCTGCATTCTGTATCATTGCAATTTGTTTTATATACATGCATTTTCTCACTAGTTTGCTCAAGACTCATGTCACATTTTTACTCAGAATGTTCATTTGGCCTGGTATTATATAAAGCGTAACTGCTGCAATCTAGTGATGTGTTTTATAGTTGCTGGGAAGTAACACCAGCTGCGCCAGTAGGTGCTGCCACAAGAGGTGAAAGAAGTAACAGTTTCCGCGATCAACAGGCATGAACACAGTCAGACCTGTGCTCCTCTTCAATGTTAAAACTCCCATAAGAGGCGACGTTATTTTTTCGTGCGCATGCTCAGAAAGGCGAACAGTGAGGCTGAGAGGACATCATAAAAACTCCATGCATTTGTGATCGGTTAGACGAACATTTCAAACTGTACTGGCGCTACACAAGAATGTTTTAAATATTTTACAAAAATTCTTCACAGAAAACTGGGTGTGCACGTGCACCTGTCCACTTATATGCCAGCCGCTACTGAACACAATTATTTACATCTGAAAACATGTATGTACTTCAGCCTGCATGACAGAAATAACTAACATTCAAAGCATTTCCTGGAAAGCGCAAAAGAGTTAGACGGTAGACGGAAAGCAGTTCAGAAGATGTAAGCTTCTCACCTCACAACAAACACAAGGAAAGCATAGTCTGTGTGAAATATCTGAATGATATATGCAGGAAGACTCAGACAATAAGCAACCTGATATGAAGATACTAACAGCCAGATCTTACACTAACAACTAGCTACGCAGATAGTCAGGCACCAATTATCATGCATGGCACATCTCCTACACATAAACTGTTTTTCTCCAGAAAGAACTATCATCCCCAACTACTCGTGCATGGACAATGCCCTTACAAACCATACAGCTAATAACCAAACAAAATTAACTTCCCCGAAATACTGCCCCATCATATTCTCTAGAGAATTTGACCGACCTATGATCTACGTGTTACGCTCCTAGGATGACCAGTCTGGACCAGTGACGGATCAAGTCCACGACTGGCACATGATTCTAACATTTCTGTACAACTTACACCCTAGTCATCAACTTAATCCTATGGAACTAAACAGATTTTCAATTAACACTGTTCAAAAATTTTTGTACAGCAATTTTCCACGTGTAATAAATGATATGGTAATGTTTAATGAGTGTTTATAGGTGATTACAGTTTTTGTGCAATGAGATGATGTGTATTAACAGCTTCTAATATATATTTAAATATTTCCTGCAGCTTTTCTGTTGGTGCAATGATTACAGAGACATTCTACAGAACTCTATTGATTTTTTTAATTTACCTGACTGAGAGTATTTAGTACGATAAAATTTATAATATGCACAACTACTATAACTGAACACGAAATACTGAGAACTTCACATACACAATTATACAGAAACTTTAAAAGAACATAACTAAAAATTCAGCAAAATTTCTCACTGAATTTTCAACATGATGTTTCAAGAACACTTCACTACACGCCAGAAATCTAAAATTAAACCTGTTATGTAAAAAAAGAGGCCCTATACAAGACATAATGTTATCTATCTAGCAGTAACGGGATTTATATCATTATCTCAATTTCTTGGTTCCATATTATACTGCTGCATAAAAGCTGGTTGCTTCAGTTCCACTTTTAATGGATTTCTAAGAACCCCAACTATTTAAGAACACTGTCTAAACTTTCTTGGTTCGAAGAATATTTGAAAATTTTGACTTCAGCTATTTCATGTGAGAAATAAATAATATGCAGTTACAGCAGTCCACACAAGCAAATATATTTTAAATGAAATGTTGTAAATGTAAGAATAAGACAGAGACCACTTTGATTTTCAACTTTTCAACAATTCATTTGAAGGGTTCGGCTGTAAATAATGGTAAGGGACATTAAGAGAGAAGTAGTCTTATTAGGTGTAAAACAAGAAAGTGACCTATTTGATTCATATTAGTAAAGCGTTTCATTCTAAGTAGAGACTTGGAATGGAACACTGAACTAAAAATACTTAAAGCACGTTACTTAATATATTTTACACCTGATAACATTGTTTCTTTCTGAATGTCCCTTACCATTATTTGCAACAGAACCCCTCATTTAACAAAAAAATTTGTTACTTGAGCGGCTGAAACAAAATGGCATATCACCATAGCTTATAACCTGCCTCAAAAAGATTCACTTCCGAAACATTTAAAGTACTATACTGTAAAACGAATCACTTGATGCTTACTTTCACTTCGTTCAAGCAATTTAAAAAAAGACTGTTCGTCATTGTTTGCGTAACATGAACATTGGTGGACTGATGTAACAAATGCTTGTTATTGTTAGACAGACAATGCAACAATATGCCAGAACTAAAGAATTAAGATCACAAAATACGCTGATCTGTTCTTACAGTTCCTTGGGCTATCAGGGAGTTCAAGAAGCGAGAACTGATAATTCCATTCCTACTACTTAGATACATGTCTGAAGCAAAGCTGGTGTTGTCTTGGAATACACAGCACCATCCCAACTTCTTACTGCAGCAAGCATGCATAGAAATATAGCTACAGACTGGGAACAATTCACGAATCTGTCTGGTAAGTGGCTAGACTTCAAACTTTGTTGTTTTACCACTGTTTATGCTACAACACTGATTGAAAAACAATTACACTGTGAAATATGTCATAAATTTTGAGGAACACTAGTCGAAAAGCTGAGTGAAAGGCACAGTATTAGAGAAAAAGCAACAAAGAAGTCTAGCCTACAAACTCCCCAAACATCTGAATTATCCCAGTCTTGTCTAAGTACAGGAACGTGTTACCTACAGCATGCCATCCCACCTGGGAACGTTCGCAATATACCTCCGTGGTCTGCTCCCGCGCTCGAGGGTACACACTTAAATGAACAACCACAGCACTTTTTGGGCCAAGGAGGACGAGCCAAATCCACCTTGGTCAGGAACAGTCTGTCAGTGCGAAACAAGGCTGCGAGACCTAGAGTTCTAGACAACGAGTTAGTTCTTCAGTCAAGCACAGACCACTCTCCAACTACTATTCTCCACTTGTTGTCACCATCTCATCATCACTAACACCATCATCAGTCTTCTTGTAAGCTTGTTTAACACTTAACTATTACTGTAGCTCCTTTTATATTTCTTGGTTGCAGTTACATATTTCCATTCTTCAGTAATGCAACTATTATGGATATGTAATCCAAACAGTTATGACCCAAATTAAAACAGGATGTCAACATGAAATCTTTCTGATCACAAGACTCAACTGTGAACAAAGTATTTGAATTGGAATATCAAGATCTGCATCATCTTAGAAAGAAACTTGCACAATTTCACAACCCCCAACTCCCAAATCACATTTTATTGTTTATAATACTGCTGGCAACATACAGCTAAAGTGTGCAGAGTGATTTTGTGGAATAAATTAAAAAATTATCGTCCAAAAGCAGCAGTAACTTATAAGAAAGGGTGGTACCAAAGTTTCCCATCAGTGAAAGAGTAAATGGGTGGCTATCAAAACGGACCACAACGTGAATCTCAAATTCAATTGTTCAATGTTGTTGTTCGTGAGTACCAAGTACAGGTATTAACTGTACTGCTGCTATTACAACTCAAAGAAAAAACTGCAATGAGAGAAAGAGCGTGGTACCCAAAAAATTTATTGAAAAGATTTTATTCTTCAAAATGTTTCTGAAATGGTCATTAATAACACTTAGAAATTTCAAAAAATTCTAGAAAATTAAAAAATAAACATTGTGTAACTTATCACTATTAATATTATTATCAGTATTAACATTATTACTTAGATATATTAAACTTGAAAGTGCCAAAAGGTTTTAGCAAAAAGAATGTACTTTATTATTATTTTTTAAATTTTTAATTAATTTTTTTTTTTATTTTCAGGAAAATTTAATTTCACCAAAAGTTATTGAAAACAGAATTACACATTTTTATGAATAACTTAAGATAATTTGAAGTACTTCAATAGAACTTTTGCACAACCTGAAGAGGCATTTAATTGAAAACCACGCGAACGAAGTCACTGGCAATAGCTACAATTCAATAAAAGATATTTTCCCATGGAAAAAATTGTATGCACAGCAGTCTTGATAACTGTTGAAAACTAGAATTCTTACATAAGGTAGCCTACATGTATACCTCCAAGACTTAGTACGAGTACAACTTGCCATCTGACACTGTATCGGAAATCACACAATTCCCCTGCAGAATGGCACATTAACACTTCGGAACTAGTAGATTACACCAGACTTAACTAACTTAGCAGGTGCCCTCTGATAGCATTCATTCACATTACCTCAAACGTGCCGTAAAACATATGAGATGAAATCTAACATCATATACACTCCAACAGATATAACAGAGGATGTTATGTATAATTGATAAAAAACTAATTATAGGTCCCAAAGAAGGCTAATCCATTTTAGCGAATGACTATATTATTTAGCTTTCACATAATTTAAATGTTTTTTGATGCACTGCAGCTAACTACAGAATGTTTGAATTTCTCTGCAAGAAGACACAAACCACTGAACGCTATCTCGAATACACTGCTCACAACTGTGACATGTGACTACGGAGGTTTCACATAGACATCTCAAGTTTTTACATTAGGAAAGTCATTCAAAAAGCAAGGTAACAAGTATTGAAAAACAAGTTTTTTTATATATATATTTTGCACAAACCCACAAGTATTACGAATTGTCACATGATATTATGTTTTCTACTATTATCTGTGCCAATCAGAAAGCCACAAGCTTAGTTTTCATGTGACATGTCATGCTGTGTTTGCAAATTACTTTAGGTCAGTAGCTCTTAGGGTGTAATTTTTTTCTAACTACATACTGTACGCTGGCATAGTAACACAGGCAACCTGTGTCGGAACTACTTTTGTGCAAGTCGCTTGATATAGAAATAATTATTTAATAACTCATAAAATGTCTCATTTTCATATTAAAGTTACTTTACACTAGCAAAATTAAAAATAAATGTGTAAACTATTTTAACATATGGTATACCAACAAAACAACAAGACACTCAACGGGCTACCTAGCAGCCCTTAGGTTCTAGCCTTACACCACCAACAGTCCAAGTGCCACATTTTGTTAAGGAGAAGGTGGCATGAGTTTGACAGGTACATCATAGCCTTAACTGCCCACTGCCTGGTACATATAACTGCCTACCTCTATAAACTGCAGGACACTGAAAGCAGGAAAAAATTAATTTGGAAATGAAACAGAAAATACAACAATACAATTCCAAGCTTACTGATCATTTAGACAACAGTAACTGCAACTCTATGCAGTGCATCAAATAAACACGTCAAAATTACAGAAAGAAAAATATTACTTAATTTCCAATTACTGTGTATGAATCAGTAAACAAAATGCAGTAATTAAAATCAAAACATATCACAGTAATGTAATGTAATATTACTTTATCCATCTTTATATTCGTACACAGTAGGCGTTTTTTTTTTTTTTTTTTTTTTTAATATTTTATTTGGAATTGAACATTGTTTGCACATATATTGAAACAAAATTTAATTTAATTAATGTGAACCTGCATTGTTTCAGGCCTACAGAGACGAAGAAATGTATTTATATTATCCCTCTATTAACCACAGTAACGGTTGTTTGACACTAATGAATGGATACCGGTAGTCAAGGCTATAATTTAAAAGCAACAATACTAGTTACAAATATTACACCCACATACATGGGTATAAAATAACTGTAAAACTATGTGTGTCAGGTTCACAACACATCATGGTTCGCACTCCCTTGGTACAATGAAAAATAAGGACTTTTAAGGACTCTTTTGAGGCCTCTTTTAAGGACTGAAAAAAATTCCATGTGCGAAGAATCTATTGACTCCGTCGGCGGAATTTCAAACAAATCCGATGCGCACTCTGCCATTTTGAAACTGCCTATTTAAGAAAGCCACAGATTGGGCTTCAACTGTAATTTTATAATTGGTTCGTACGACTTACTCATTGTGACCAACTGTTGAATTCTCACTAAAAACTTATTTTACGGTCGTTAGTACAGGTTATTCGAATGAAACATGATTAGAAATACAGTGTAATGTTGGTAGAACTGAGTCAAACTATTCTTAGCTATTTCTGACCAAAAAATGTGCATCTCATCTCGAACGTCTAAAAATATGTAAAGTTTTACAAGTTTCCATAAAATCGTAAAAGGCCTATCATTTCCGTACAAAAAGTTGCAAAATTAAGGACTTTTAAGGACCATATGATAAAATAAGGACTTTTAAGGGCCCTTAAAATTAGTGTTAACAATTAAGGACTTTTTAAGGACTTCTAAGGACCGTACAAACCCTGAACATGTATGCATAAATCAATAAACTATTTTACCATTATAAATAATCTTGTTCAGGTACAATTGGCAGCAAGGATATCTTGGGTCTTACAAAGCTACACTATCATTAAAAGATAATTGCAGTGGGAGTGAATGATTAAGCAAAATATTGTAGACACGTGCCATTGCCTTGCCATATCATCCCAGAATATCAAAAGTAAGACAAAATAATAAAAGAAAAAATCAGATTCATTTTGGTTGTAGTCAACACATACAAAATCCAAAATAAAACACGAAAGATTACAGAAGAAGTTATGTCAACTATCAATGTAAAAGAAAAAATGTAAAGAAAATTTTAAAGTATGAATAACCAAATGAAAGAACAAAGAAATGTGAGAAAACGCAGACATAAACTTGTTTCACTTATTTTAGGACTACATAGTACTGCAATGGCTTACATCTACAATAAGCTACTTAATTAAACAAGAATACTGTGAATACTCTCTTAAATTCCTGCCACTAACTTGAAAGCATGTGTAAGACAAGTGCAGTTAATTTGTTGACATTCGAACATCCATACACAGCACTGTATAATCAATAGTTGCAGTCTACAGTTTCAGCATGTGTTTTCTGTGAGAAATATACTGTTTGTGTCTACTGTTTTGACAGTGACCTTCCTAGTACATACCAGGAAGAACAACCGACACACAGTAAATAGTCCTAATTTTTGATTTAATTTAAATTTCTTTCAAATAATATTGTTACCTTACTTTCTAAAACTCCCTTGTCAAATTACATAATATTCCAACAAACTCTTTTCTTGAACCTTCATTCAACTGAATTTAATGATAACTTTGTGACTCTAGCTAAAGTAGGTTATAAACCCTATATACAGTTATTTTTCCATCAGCCACAAGAGATAATATGTAAAACTGTAAATTCACTATTAACGAATAATTTTATTAGCTTACAGTTTTTCTTAATTGTTTCCTTAAAATAAGTTAGGGCTACAATTTAACTACGAAAAAAGAGATGAAAAAAGATACTGCTTAATCTGTTTCAGAATTAAGATAATAACAAAGTATTGATGAATGTATTGACTTGCAAAACTGTGAATACTGCAAAAATTATGAAGATATGACTGTTGAGAGTCACACTGTAGTACTACTATCCTCAATTATCTACTTAAATTTAAAGTTTTTTTATTTAATAAATAATTTAGCACCTTTGAAGTAAACTAACACTAAAATCCACACTTAAAAGTGGAATAGAACACAGTATTTTTTACTTTATATTTCCATTGATACAATTCATGTCTCCTAATAGGCTACCTAAAAACTATCACAATTCATCTACTACAATTCCTTTCAATGTCCGTAGCTTACAAAACTTAACAGTGTTCTTACTAACTTCCAAGCAGTTTCATTAATCTGCTATGCCTGTTGAAGCTATATACAAGAAGCTGACTGTAGGCCCTACATGGGATCTGTCTGTCTCCTTTTTGACGGTGCAATTTTACAAATGCCTCGATTTTACGATTACTTAAATTGTACAAATATTTTGATTTTATGAATACAGTATCTCCATTTTACAAATACATCGATTTTAAAAATACCTCAATTTTACTAATACCTCAATTTTATGAATACTTCAAGTTTATGAATACCTTGATTTTATTAATACCTTGATTTTACGAATACCTAAAGACCTGAAAATTTTGCTTTTTCTTTTGGAAACATGCTAGATTTTAAACAACTGTTCATATCACTTTCGCAATTAGTCCTTGGCTTATTTAACAGATTCTGGAGAGACTGAGCCAAGACTAAAAAAGCCACTAAACTTAAGGCATTATCGTGTGATATCACTGTCAGTGAGCAGCTAATAAGCAATTGTTTGCTTCTGTACACAGATGTTCTTGGAAGCTGAGCTACATGTCAGTGAAACTACAGATTTTTCCGGTCTCTACAAATGCCTTTATTTCATTACAACATTTACTTTACAAAGACTTTTTTTAGGATCCGAGGAATTCTGTGAAGTTGTCGTTCTACTGTACTCAGAAGTAAATGTGTGTGGTCACAACAGAATATATTTTCTGATTACTATTCTTAACAATTCTCTCCTGTCTAGTATTGTGCTATATTGTACACATGAAAATGCCAAGTAAAACAATGTGAATTAATTGGGACAGTAAGATATCACTCTGCTTTCAAACTAGTTGTGAGAACAAGGCGTTCAGTTTGTCGACCTGGTTATTTTTCCGTAGCAAACAAAAACAAGAATTAAATATTAATGTGTTCCAACGTATTAAACTAATACATATTTACAAATTAATTATTTTACTTATCTTAATGTAACACATTCCCTGAGAAAGGAGTAGTCACACTAACGTTAGTCAGTCACTAAAGATTTATTATATGTTGTACGGCTGGTATCCCTCACACATAGACATAAATTAATTATCAATTTGAATCTTGGTTCGTGTCTACTAATGTATTTGACAAATTAAGACATGCAAACATTAATGTATATTGTTAATCTATAAAAAAATTACATATACAGGGTGTCCCAGGAAGTAGTGTCAAGCCGAAGCAGGCGGATAGAGGACCACAAGGGCTATCAGAAACACCCCCATGTGTATAGTCAGATTGTTGATAGTTTAGATGTTACGAATTTTTTCCTGTTTGTTGTGCGATACTTGCAGTCATGGCAGAGAGTACTGGTTATTTCCATAGATATCTGTGACAGATACTTGAATGTGTGTGTTAAAATAGGAGACATACTGGTCGATCGTGTGTGGTGATAATTACGTACCAGTGTCGTAGCATTATGTCTATAAAATTATCTGAAGACAGACATTATCTGAAAGATACGTTTAACCTTAGCGTTTCGAGAATTGTAAAAATTAAAAATTACATCGAACGGGTATCGTATGGACCTAAAAAACTGCCTCATATTATCGGCTTAATACAGTGAAAATTTTATCGTCTGCAGTTAATTATTTCGTATAAACAATTGGAATGTACGTGTAGTGTGTGCCAAAGTTGAACGACACAAGTAAGAGGAAATTTGATAAAAACACATGAACATGAACAAGACATGTGTTTATTTGAACAAATTACAGAAACTGTTCAAAATGTCTACCCTCTGCTTCAATGCAGATGCGGCATCGCCGGAAGAAGTTCTCTTTCAAACGTCGGAACGCCATTCCATTGTTTTTTATGACATCTTGAGCATGT